>LR812524.1:2632152-2672152 GCA_903798195.1 Danio kyathit | reverse complement strand
AGACAGACAGACAGACAGACACAGATAGACAGACAGACAGACAGACAGACAGACAGACAGACAGACAGACAGACAGACAGACAGACAGATAGATAGATAGATAGATAGATAGATAGATAGATAGATAGATAGATAGATAGATAGATAGATAGATAGATAGATAGATAGATAGATCAATACAGACAGACGGACGGACGGACGGACGGACGGACGGACGGACGGATGGACGGATGGATGGATGGATGGATGGATAGATGGATGGATAGATAGGGTTTTTCTTTGCCCCAGTAAAAGGTTGTAAATCATTTTTATAAGTGTTGCAGTACTTACAGGTTAAGCGCTGATGAAACATGAAGCGTTGCCGCCATCTTGTGGATATGTGGCATACTACACGAGATGTACAAAATTTGTTTTCATTAAAAAAACAATGACATAAACAACTGCAAAAATAAAGAAAGCGGTCTGTTGAAAATTAACCGATGTTTTTAATTACTGATAAACTGTGTGTAAATCCGCTGTGAATTATATCCCTGTTAGTTTGGAGCAGCAGGTGGCGCGAGTGTCTGCGTCAAACACAGCAAGGCGTCTACAAGTACTCCCACGCTTTCTTAACTCATTAAAAATAAAATAAGATTAGTTAATTATTTAAACACGCAATTAATAACGCAATTAATATAGTATAATAGTGAGTTCATAAATTATAGCAGACAACACGTGTATGCTCTGATTTTTAGACAGGCGCGCTTCTGGTCCGACTCAAGGGGTCTTATGTAAGAAGCGCGCGGCGGATCGTCATTCGGCGGCGGCGCGAGATGAAGTTGCAATAATGCGCGGAGAGTTTTTAATCGTATTTATCATGTCTCTGAATGTTACGTCGTGAGTTTATGTGAAGATTAAGTTTCGCATTTGTTATAACCATCGACTCAGGAAGCGGAAGAGCGCTGGATATTTATCCGTAAACGCTTATTGATCATCATAATGCCGCCCATAGAGAATGACGCGGGTCGAGAGCAGATCCGATCGAAAATCAAAGAACTTATCGATTCAAGTGCAGTTGTGGTGTTTAGCAAGAGCTTCTGTCCGTATTGTGTCAAGGTGAGTACGCACAGACAAGGAAACACACACACTTCACAACAAACTTCGACAGTCCTGCCATTGAAGAAGCCTTGGAGGAGGAGAGAACGGTGTCTTATTAACGTTTTAAGAGTAAAGCTAGCTTAAACATGTTTTAGTCTGCTTTCTTATTCATTATTTAACGTATTAGTTTCATTCTGATGTGTTTTGTTTGACTTTGAAACGCTTTTAAAGGCGCCTTGTAAAACATTGAGGTGAATCTGGTTTAATATTCACACATTCTGACTTTCTTCTTACTATTATAATTTCAGAAAAGTATTATTTGCAAATTCTGAATCATGAAATCATATTAGCTGCCAATGTCTATCAAAGTACATTGTTTAAATAACTAGTGCTAATGTTGTTTTGAAGTCATACTTGTCATTTCAGACCGAATATTTAAAGTATCATGGTAAACAAGTTAAACAATATAGGGAGCATGTCACAAGTTGTCATCATTAAAGAAGTCTTGTAGAAGGAGAGAAAAGTGTCTTGGAGTAAAGCTAACTTGTATACAGTTGAAGTCAGAATTATTAGCCCCATTTTTAATTTTTTTTTCCTTTTTAGATATTCCCCAAATTATGTTTAAAAGAGCAAGGAAATTTGCACAGTATGTCTGATAATATTTTTTCTTCTGGACAAAGTCTTATTTCGGCTAGAATATAAGCAGTGTTTATTGAACATTTTAAGGTCAAATTATTAGCCCCTTAAAACTATATTTCTTCGATAGTCTACAGAACAAACCATCGTTATGCAATGATTTTGTCTAACTACTTTATATTGCCTAGTTAACCTAATTAACCTAGTTAAGCCTTTAAATGTCTCATTAAGCTGTATAGAAGTGTCTTGAAAAATATCTAGTTAAATATTATTTATAATCGTGGCAAAATGAGTTATTAACTTATGTTTAGAAATGTGTTGGGAATCTTCTCTCTGATAAACAGAAAATGGGGAAAAAAATAAGCAGGGGGCTAATAATTCTGACTTCAACTGTATATGTTTTAGTCTGGTTTCTTATTCATTATTTAATGTATTTGTTACATTCTGCTGTGTTTTGTTTGACTTTGAAACGCCTTTAAAGTCGCCTTGTAAATATAAGTATTGATTTAGTGGAGAAATCAGTTGAAAAATATCTCTAACATCGTATGTTTATGCTTAAAATTAGAATTAGGTAAACTTGGTTTTCATATTTACACATTCAGACTCTGTAGTTTAATAAAAAATCAAAGCAGAATTAATTAACAGTAGGCTAATACAAATATCATAATGATATACTATTATTAGCCCAAAGTGACCTGCTGTCTTGTCTACCATGCTACTTTGCGTTTGGGAACAGAGATGAGGTTTTCAAGGTGAATGTGTACCTTGGCTCTAAAGGTCAAACAACAACAAATAAGGTCAAGAATCTTGGTGTGATTCTGGAGTCCGATCTTAGTTTCAATAGTCATGTCAAAGCAGTTAGTAAATCAGCATACTATCATCTCAAAAACATTGCAAGAATCAGATGCTTTGTTTCCAGTGAAGACTTAGAGAAACTTGTTCATGCTTTTATCAGCAGCAGGGTGGATTACTGTAACGGCCTCCTCACGGGCCTTCCCAAAAAGACAGTCAGACAGTTGCAGCTCATCCAGAACGCTGCGGCCAGGATTCTGACCAGAAGCAGGAAATCAGAGCACATCACACCTGTCCTCAGGTCTTTACACTGGCTCCCAGTTACATTCAGAATAGATTTTAAAGTATTATTACTTGTCTATAAATCACTAAATGGCCTAGGACCTCAATATATTACAGATATGCTCACTGAATACAAACCTAGAAGAACACTCAGATCTCTAGGGTCATATAAACTAGAAATTCCAAGAGTTCAGTCAAAGCAGGGTGAATCGGCCTTCAGCTACTACACCCCTCGCTGCTGGAATCACCTCCCAGAAATGATCAGATGTGCTCCAACATTAGGCACATTCAAATCAAGACTGAAAACACATCTGTTTAGCTGTGCCTTTACTGAATGAGCACTGTGCTGCGTCCGACAGGTCGCACTATTGTTCTTTTCTTTTCATTCTTTTATAACCCATTTTAACACATTTTTATCTGTTTTTAATCATTCTTATTATTTGCTTTTTTATTTTCTTATACTTATTTTTAATCTTGTTTATGTAAAGCACTTTGAATTGCCACTGTGTATGAAATGTGCTATATAAATAAACTTGCCTTGCCTTGAAGATTCAGATTGAAATCACATGTATGAGTTCAAAACAACTTTAGCACACTATTTGATTGACTGTGAAAAATGTTGATTTTGATAGTAGTTGGCTACTAATATGATTTCCATATTTAGTATTTCCAAAGAATACTTTTTGACATTATATTAAGGAGAATGGTCGAATGTGTGAAGTTAAAACCAACGTTACTCCAATGAAGAAGCCTTGGAGAAGAGTCTTATCAATGTTTTTAGCGTAAAGCTAACTTTATACATGTTTTGTTTGTGTTTTGGCCTTTCTTATTCATTATTTAAAGTATTTGTTTCATTCTGCTGTGTGTTGTTTGACTTTGAAACACTTTTTGTAAAATTTTGTGGATAAATCAGTTAACAAAATCTCTAACGTTGTATGTTTATGCTTAAAAATAGAATTGATTCTTTATTATAAGTAATGAGCATTAAATGTTTGGGAAGTTATTTCTTTGTACAGTTGAGGGTGATATCTTTTATTTGTTTTAAGTGCATTAGTTATAAAAGCCAGTAGTTTGTAAATGTCAAGCGTTATGTAGTGACTAGGCATGGGCCGGTATAAGATTCTGATGGTATGATAACCTTGGATAAAAATATCACGGTATTGTGATTACTGCTCTAAAATATATTCTTTTTAAATGTCTGGGTAAAAACTAAAAGTTTTTTTCCCCTTTGAACACAATATATTTTATTTTGAGAAACATTTATAATATTTTGGAGCAGTAAACGTGACAGGCTAAATAATGAAAATGAATCATTGACTTCTGCTGTCTTAATTAGTTTCAAAAACACAGATTTACTAATTTAAAATGGCATCTTTGGATATCTTTTCTGCTGGAGATGCTGTTGTTAAAAAAAAAATGTAAATAAAAAAATCTTACACATACCTTAGGAACGGTATTAGAGAAAATTTTGGCGGTATGATAACCTTGACTTTTTCAAACCGCGGTATACATTGAAAACGGTTATCGTCCCATGCCTAGTTGTGCCAGCATATCATGTAAGGTGTAACTTGTATTGTAGCAGTATTTGTAATGTGTAGCTTTTATAAAGTATAATGGGGATAACAGTACATTTTATGCAATGGGCATAAGTGTGTTTGACAAATTGAAGAGCTCTAACAACAAAATCAACTAAATATTCAAGATTTACTGTCCAGTAATGTCACTGATTAATATTGAAGTTGGCAAAAGTGGTAAGTTAAGTCACCTTTGTGTATATAGCACTTTTACAAGTTATGTTGGGTAAAAATCACTGTAAAAGTATAATTAATAAAATCAGCCTAATCTCACGAAGAAACGTATTTTACGTTTTGTCAGTTTAGTGGCTAATTCGTACATTTTCGTACGACTGAACTCGTACGATTTTATAAAGGAGGCGTGGCACCCAACCCCAAACTTCATTGGGTGATGAGCAAATCGTACTAATTTGTACAAATCAGATCGTATGAATTCATAGGAATTAGCCACTAAATCAAAAAGTTACGAATTGCCGTGAGATTGCGTTGAATAAAATAGTTCTCTCGTCTCCTCAGACTTAGAGTATTTTTTATGTATGTGAAAATAGATATCTTTTTATTGCTGTTGTCCTTTAATAATTCTATATAGTATGCGCTTCTATTTATTTATTTTTAATCTTAAATCACTCTGGGAAGAAAGTTAATCAACAATACTTTGAAAAATAATTTAAGATGGATTGAGATGCAAAAAACTTCGAGATATATGTCATTAAAATTCTGTATCTACTCAATTATATGTATTTTTTTTGTATGTTAAATCACTCTGGGAGGAAAAAAAAATGTTGAATGAATATTATAAATAAAAAAAAATAAAATAAAATAAATAATAATAAATAATAATTTTAAAAAAAGCTTGGAGATGCACATTATTCAAATTTTTGATTGACATTGCTTGCATGTTTTTGACTGCTTTTGCAATTTGTCTACTTTTCGCAAGTATTCAGTGGTGTGTGTCAAATTTGTGTTATAGGGATTTTTTTTATTTGCATCTATAATTTTTAGATTATTGCATTAATCAAGGTTAACAGCGCTGCTGATCTTCCTAAATGTTAAATCTAAGACGCTCTCCAGCACTATCACCAAGTTGTAAAAGGGAATGTAACATTCACAATCAAATATTTGTAGAATTATTTAATATTAAAGATGACTCTGTTAGATTAATCTTTGCAATGTCCTTATCATGTGCCTGAAGCAGTCTATTATTTAGACTTTATACCTAAACCTTTATGTAGGTTACACTTACTATACAAAGTCAAACACAAAGTGAACTTGTTATATGGTACATATGTTTTTGAGCTAATTATACTTGGAGAGAGAAATTTGCTTCAGATGTTAGAATATTAGCCATAGATAAAATTAGAATTTAAAAGTAAAAGATGTGTATTTCCATGTCATGACTCTTGACTGATACTAAAATAGATTTTTCTGGTTTAAAATCAATGTCAAATTGGTTAATATGTTACTAAAAATCAGTGTCAGATTCATTATATAGTCCTAGTGATTTTAAATAATACAGCATGTTAATGTATAACTACACTTTTCACATAAGTCAGTTTAATTTAAATTGTTTAGGACTTAAAATTAAAAGAAGAAAAGCAAAAAAAGGATAAACCTACACAGCAAATTGAGTACTATCTCTTTAAATTAGTGTTAAAAGGTGCCATTTAATAAAGCAGCCGGATATTAACATTTACAATTAAGCATACAATATTGCCTGCTATGATAAAAGTGTTTCAATAATACTGATGTGATCCTGTTGTCATTTATCTGTAGACTGAAGCAGGTAAGTGCTGCGTGAGGTTTTTAGGTCAGATGCTCTTTGGGTACCAAATTGCTTTTAGAAAGTGTTCAGTCTAATAATGTTACAATAATAATAGTGATGGTCTCAGTAGCCGAATGAGTTGCTTTGCTTTGTAGATCATGTCTGATGTGTGATCTGAACCTTGAAGTACAGAATAAACTAAACCAGCAGGTTGTGAATGATTAGAGGATGGAGTAATTATAGGCGAGGACTATTACCACACCTTCAGTTACTTTATTTATAATATTTGAACTTCTATATTTGAAGATTTGGATTCTGTTGTATTTACTTTTGTTGCATCTTGCTTTGAATTAGCAATGTATTTTAATTGGAAAGCTATAATGAAGGTTGTTGTTGTTATTATTATTATTATTATTATTCCCATCATTTCAGACTGTTAGTAAAACATAACAAAATATAAAATAATAAATAAATAAACCTACAATACCGTATAACATGCATATTAACACCAAATAATAAAACAACATAATAAAAAAAAAAAATAAAAAAAACATGCAAACTAGGGCTGGGCGGTTTTTTCGAATTTTTTTTTTCGAATTTTTTTTTTCGATTTTTTTCGATTTTTTTTTTTTTTTTTTTTTTTTTTTTTTTTTTTTTTTTTTTTTTTTTTTTTTTTTTTTTTTTTTTTTCCCCCCCGATTAATTCGAATTTACGTTTTAAGACTGTTTTATTTTTTACAAAATCGAGGAATCGCGGTTTTTTTTAATAAAAATATTAAAGCTACTTTTCCACTATCGTGCCAAACCGTTCTAAACTGTTAGACAACCGTGCTGAATTGTGCTGATTCTGTGTGTTGACGTCGCGGCTCTGTTGATGTGCTGCCACAGCTGGTAGCGGAAGCGCGCCAGGGCGGATGGGCCATTGGGAACACCGGGACATTTTCCCGCTAGAGCAACAACAGCCCCGCAGTCAGCCAGCCAGCCAGCTTCGCGAATGTTTCCATGCGCGTCGTGCTGTTGTTCGCGTCCCGCAGCCGTCTGTGTCTCCCGCGCAAGCTGCGAGACGGGGACCCGTGCACCACCTGAAGGACGGTTACGGCGTGTTGTAAATGTCGGTCACCGCAAAAAGTCAAATCTTTCTTTAATTTGGACTTTTGCTTGAATTACGGAGTGGCACAGTAGCTGTCAAGGTACTGTATGAATTAAATCATAACCCATATATGCACCAATAAACAAGTAAAATGAATGAATGAATAAAATAAATATGGATTCTTAAATGTCGGCAGTTTTTACTCCAAAAAATATCAATACGTATCGACAAATGTTTTATAAAAATAAATTAAGCAATTTCCAACATTTCAGCTATAGGCCATTATACGATTCAGTTAAATATAAGATAGACCTTTAAATATAGATAGATATGTAACAGGTTTCTGTGGGTTTTTTTTTTTTCACGGTGATCTTTAATATACACTGGGTGGTGTAGCTACGCACAAATATTTTCTAAAACGTCAAGCAGATATTTGTCTATAGCTCGTTAGTTATTTATGAAGACAAAAAATAATTAAAATAACAAAAATAAAACTATAAAATTACAAAGATAAAAAGAGCAGCATTTTGCTAAATATAGTCCTTTATATTCTGATATGCTATGTGTTGTTTCATTCGTTTTTTTATATTTAACTTGATGCATTCGTTATTTAATATTTAAATACAAAATCGTTTAAATGGTTATATTTTACCATCAAAATGTAGTATATTTTATATCATTACCAATTTTTGATATAAAACCGCTGTTATTTTATTGATTGTTATGAAATAATTTAAGTGCTATATTTTTTATTAGTGAAAGTGCCCGCTCACTTTGACAAGGCCTGTCCAAATATATATTTCTGCCATGCCACTAATACAGATAAACTATTGTTGCATTATCATTGTTTATTTTTCTGTTATGTACAGAGATTTGAATATTTATTTCCCCTCCAATCCTTTTTAATCTTCAAGTTACATTTTGGTCATTTTCTCTCCAAATAAAATTTGCCCAAAGCTCCACAACATATGACCTGCTGTGACTTCTATTGTAGCTATGTTTAGCATCCCTATATGAGAGAGTGCCATAACCGCGTTTAGTCACACTATTGCTTTTCTTTCACAAGTGAGCATGAAAAAAACTAGTTTCAGCATTTATTTAAATTTAAATGAACAAGGTAAGCTGGTAAGGTAGTTACACAGTAAAAAAAAATTAATAAAAAAATAAATAAAAAATCGAAATCGTGAATCGGTCAAACTTTATGAAAAAAATCGAGATTTTTTTTTTTGCCATATCGCCCAGCCCTAATGCAAACATTTATTCCAATACCAGGAGTGCTACCTAGTATCACTTAGTTTGGGATCACTTAAAACTTTTATACTTGTATTTCTTGAGATATTCAAACGATGCATACAATTATATATAAATGTCCTTAACACAACAGTGACTTTTATTATTATTATTATTATTTGCAAAGTACAGCTAAATGTTTTTAAAATGTATGTCTGAACTTCTTTTTTTATCTGTGTGTTTTGCAGGTGAAAGATCTCTTTAAAGAGCTGAATGTCAAGTATAGCACCATAGAGCTGGATCTGATGGGTAAGAGCACATATCAGATGAGAAGTACAAGTACAATATTAAAATAATATTTTTTTTGGAAGTGAAATGTTGTGCATGTAGGAAGTGCCAGCTATTGTTATTTGTATTCTTCAACTGATGGAAATAATGGGAGATTATTTTAATATGAATGCGTGTATGTATTTGCATCCAACAATCAATTCAACATGTCAGTGTTTCCCAGTCTAATGTTGCATTATTCAAATTAGTCAAAATTCAACTAAAGTATGTTTTGCCATTTAAAATAAATAAGTGAAGCTGGTGTGTCTTTGATCAAGGTAATAGTAATTCAAAGTGCTTTACATAGTCAAGTATAAGAAATAAAAACAATAAATAATGGAAACTATTAAAACAGATAAAATCAGATTAAAATGTTTTAAAACAGCTTTTAAAAGAGTAAAAAAAGACATGGTGTGATCTCTCAGATGTTGCACAGTGCTCATTTAGTAAAGACACCGCTTTGATAAAACTAAATTTTTATATTAAACTCGATGTCACCCCAGAAATTTAATTGAATATCACCTCACTTTTTGTGTTTAGACTTAAATTTGATATGTAATATGATAGACATGAACAAAATTGTTGGCACTTCTCCGTTAAAGAAAGAAAAACCCACAGTAGTCACTGAAATGACCTGAAACTAGGGCTGTCGTAGTATCTATTTTTTGCTGGGTGATATATTGCACACAAATTAATTGCGATAAACAATATTATTGGCACTTCATAACTTGTATCACTAAAAAAAACAAATAATACATTTTTACAACATAAAAGTGTAATAATTCAGGTGCACTGTTTCAAAGAACATTTTGTTTTTAAGATTATTTTGACAATTTTGAAATTAAAACTCTTATTTACTCTTATATTAAAAATCCTAAAACAAATGTGTAATAATAAATAGATGTAAACAAAGTCAAAAGTAGACTTTTAATGCATCTCAGGTGCCATTTTTTTTAATGTTCAGGCAGATTCCAAGACAACTGTTTGTTAAAGGTTTGCAGAATTTTTTATTTTTTTTTAAGTGCTGCTTTTTCGAGTGTGTTTAACAACTACATCTCTTTAGCTAAATAATGGTACCTGTCTGTGAGTGTGTGCCATTTTGCACTGTCAAGTTTATATTTGCACTGGCAGGTAAATGCATCCATTACAGTCTGGAAGATCCCTCTCCAGTACCAACTGCAGTTGTTGTTCCCATGTTGGAATAATGGGTAGGGTGGTTGTTTTAGGTGTGATTTTAAGGTTAGTCGTGTTGCCTTTTTTCATTGTCGCTGTTCTGAAACAAATTCGACATATCGGCTCGTTCACATTAACAGGCTCTCCTTTTTCATTTGGTTTATATTCCCACACCGGAGCCGAAGACTGTGACTTTGAAACCAAGTCCATCGCGACTTGTTTATCCTAACTGACTGTAGTTCCTAAACGCGCATCAGTTGGTTCACGTTTTGCCATCTTCACCTTCACTATGCGCTCTCTCTCGCACTCTGTGTGTGTGTGTGCACTCTGTGTGCGTGAAGATGCTGCATAAGCCCTGCCTTCCACAGAAAGCAGCGCGTTTGACAAACTTAGCTTGTTATATTATGTGGCCTAATCATCATCTTAAATTTCTTTATATAAAATAGACAATATATCGTGCCTCAAATTAAGCACCCTCATTTTCATATCTCACGCAATAAGTCAATATTTCGACTATCGCAACAGGCCTACCCAGGGCCGGCGCGTTCATAGAGGCGACCTAGGCGGCCGCCTAGGGCGGCATAATTGTGAGGGCGGCAAACACGCCCCGCCGCCCAACTCAATGTGCTGACTTTTACTGTACGTTCACACCGAAAGCGGCGTCAAAGTAGCCGGAAGTCATTCATTTTCATTGGGAGCCGGCGGCGATAAGCAGCGAGGAGCAGCGCGGCGCATCTTCGCCGGTGTGGGTGTCGAGGAGAGTTGAAATCAAGTCAACTTTATGGTAATGAGCTGTGACGCGGTTCGGCGGTAAGCAATCAGAATGTAGAAGTCCACCGCTTGAGAGGAGTCAGAGAACACAGTCACTGTGAACTTTGGTTCCGACCACAGTTGTTCCCAAGGGTTTTAATATTACGGTCGCCGGATTTCTTACAGTAACATACATTAAAAAAGTACTGGCGAGTTACTGATGTGCATCCATGTTACATATTTTTTTCTTTAAAAAAGCGGGAATTTCATGCGACAATACAAAACAGTATTGCTGCTTCAGAGTATTTCAGACATATGGACACATTGGATAATTAAGTGGAGCAAAGTCACACCACATGCAACTAGATCTTCCGTAAGTAAATGAATTTGATAAGAAGTGTGCAACATCTTCATGCTAGAAAACATGTTTTATGCGGGAGGGTAACTGATTTGCTGATATGGTGCAATAGCTCCTTTAAATACGAGATCAATTTAGCGAATTTTGACTTTCGGGTTGAGGGCGGCATGATAGTCCTTTGCCTAGAGCGGCAGTTCGGCTTGCTCCGGCCCTGGGCCTACCTAAAACTGGAAAAAGTAATGATTAATCAAAAAATACTGGAAATAAACGAATAAAAATCAGATACTCCTTTGAGCGGTGGTTCAACAAGCATTAAAAAAGCAAACTAATGAAACTGGCCTCTTCTAGATTTTTGTCCACATCTGTATGTAGTTTGTAAAAAGTTTTAAAACTGTTTGGCCAAAAAGTAGTTTTGCTTTTAAGTCTGAAAGGTTTTTTTTTTTCCAAATATTTTGAAGAACGTTTGTAAAATGACAATCTCAAAATAAAAAATAAAAATTCTAGTGCTATTAGGTTTTACACACTGTATTTATTTTTTTATTAATAAGTTAACTGTTAGAAGCCTGGAGAGATCAATAGTTGGCTAATTTTTGTCTATAATGGCTTCATATTACAGAGACCAGTTCTGAGATTACACTTTTTATCATTTATTGACTACATATGTTCACAGAAGAAGCTTTTTTTTGTTTGTTTGTTTTTTTATTTTTTATTATTATTATTTTTTATGCTGGACATGCAATTGCATAACATCTTTTAACTCAAAGATCGTCCTGATATGCAAGATTATGGTGTGAGCATGTTTTCACCTCAGCAGTTGTTATTCTGGTGTTCAGGTTATTGAACTCTTACCACCTCATTGACAGATGAGCTGAAATCCTCATTCATGTGGTCTGTGAACGGTTTGCTGAAGGTCTGAAGTTAATGTTTAGGCGTTCAGAGTGTTTTCCAATGACCTGCTGAGTCACTCCACTGTTTCTAATGTCTGAAAATGGGCTTCACTCTCCGCACTCACTCTTCACTCTCTCCGCCATGTCTCCAGTATCAGTCTTCTCTTATCTCGATGTACATGCACAGCTGCTCTTCTCATGTTTGTAGCACGACCCTGATAATGGATTCTCTACCAAACGGCTTCAGACCTGATTAACTTCCATTAGCTATTTATTTATTTATTTATTTATTTTTTATCTCCTGTGTGCCTGGAGCTAGACATTAGTTTTAGAAGCAGCCCTGCAGTGCCAGATCTAAATAAGATTAGATGTGTATCTCAGAGAGCTGCCTGTGTGGTGTAGATGTGAACCGTAAGTGCTGAGGTCCATGATCAGGCTCATGACCGTATCAGATTTTCTTTTTCTGATTTAATTGTTGAAGCTTTTATCTCGATATATGGCATTATCATGATTTGACATAAGCTGCAAAATAGAGTTAATATATAATAATAAATGTAAATGAATGTTCAGAAAACAAAAAAAAATCAGAATATTCTTAAAACACAAAGTTAAAATAATAAATAATTGTTCACTGTATTTAGAAGTGTCTACAATAACTACATCATGCATGTTCATTGTCACAATATATTGTAGTAGGTTTGAATATCAGCACTAATAAGAGTCTGTGATCATGTCTGATGCGTTTTAGAGGATGGGACAAACTACCAGGACTTGTTGCATGAGATGACCGGCCAGAAAACTGTACCTAATGTCTTCATCAACAAGAAACACATCGGAGGCTGTGACAACACCATGAAGGTTTGGGCTTTTCTATCTGATTTCTGCTTGTGTGCTACAGTGATTCTTTTTTTGCCTAGACATTTCATGATGTCTGTATGCTGTCAGAGTAGATGAGACTGAATGTACATAATTGAATTAGTTTATTTGTTGTTTTCAAATCAGGTGCAGAGGGGTTAATTAGCAGTGATGGGCAGTATTTTAATTAAATGTAAATTTCAGATACATATTTATTTACCTTGTTCTGAAATGCGGAAGTGCACTCGTTTTTGTGATTTGTTTTAGAACTACCGATTCAGTTTCCTATGGGATAAATTACTAGGAATAATAAACACCAGAGAACTAAAACATCTTGCTCTACAATCAAGTGTGTTCATGAATATACAGACTAAGCAGAATAGAATAATAAGAAAATATCAGTTTGCAACATCAAGCAGCGTAACGAGCTGTTTTTAACATCTAAAAATGAACCGAAATAAATAAGACCGGAAGCCTTCCACCGGAGATTCAAATGTCTGCGCCCGCTCGTACGTGAAAAATAAGGTCAATATTAGTGGTGACTTATTTAATTTTTTCTGGGCCGGAAGATAATCTGCTGTTATTTGTAATTTCAAATATAACAGAGAAAAATATTATATAGTGACAAATATTTAATTATATTTTTGAATAGTACAAAAAGCTTTGATAGTCCAGGCTAATTTTTTGTAAATGTAAATTAATCATGCGGTGGTCTTATTAGAAAAAAGATAAAGAAAGAAGCTGCTTTGGCGCTTGCTGCACTTTAGGATAAAGTTTGAGGTGAACTATATATACCTTTGATAAGATTTTATATATTTTATAAGATGAAAGTAATGGGCAAATGGCTGTGCTGCTCAAATTTTTTAATCTTGCAACTTGCGAGTAAGTTTGGTTTTGTAAATAACATTAGTTAACTTGAATCGTTTGTTTCTAATAATAGTTAAATCTATGCTTTTCTGCTGTTAATCTTTGTTAATGTGACAATTTTACCAAGACAGTCATTGACAAAATTCATGACAGTCAATTATGTCTTAATTAAACAGCTGGAAGCAAAAATTATTAATAAATTACATCCGTGCATCCATTTTTAAGTGCCAGCAGCTTGATGTTCTTACACGTGTCTTAATTTTAAAAGGAAAGAAATGGTACTGCTTTGTGCTGCAAACTATTGCAATGATTTATTTTTATTATCTAACAGCTATATTTAGTATTTTAATATACTTAAGTATTTGTGTATACTATGTATTTGTGCCCATTTTGGGCATTTTGCTAAGTCTTTACTGACATAAAATTGCTATATTATATTTTTTTCACTCTCAGATTTTATGGTATTGCTTTTATGGTAACTTCAACAACTTTATTTAATGGAAAAACAAAACAGTAACTACTGCATTTACAATAGCATAATTTCTATAATGATAATTTTAAAAGAGTTTTCTAATGTATTTAGTGTGTTGTATTTGGTATAAAGTGTTAATTTTTCATTTCACAAAGCAGTTCTTGCTTGACGTCTTCTAGAGGAGCTGAGGGTCATGAATGACTGAGCTAGTACTGAACGTTCAGTTTCACCTACACGCCCTTTTAGTCGCAGAAGAAGTATAAAGTTCATTATTATTATATATAATTAACTTATTCCAACATTTCTGCAGGTCAACAAGTAGGTATTTTATCCCATTTAATTAACAAAATTGTCATTGAAACTGCCCTTTATAGAACAAAGTCTCAACCTGAATCACACTTAGCAGTTTCTTATGCGTTAGAGATGCATGTAGAATTTTTTTTAAGGGTGTGGTTTTAAGCGAATTCCAATGAAATTCCAGGGTCTGTCAATGTAAGATGTGGGGAATATATGTATCTGTGTGACTTTTGTTCCCTGCCCCTTTGAACTGTTTAACCCAAACCAGTTTAGCCCAGCTTTCCCAACACTCTTGTATTCATTCTCGATACTTTACTTAGCTCTACTGTTCCCAAAGTCTAATGGTAGCTTTGTTCTGTTGTTATTATTGTTATAAAAATGTCTTATGTTCTTATCGTTTTTATATATTTAATGTATTTTTGAGTGGATTTGTTGCAAGTACTGGTATTATCATCACTGGGAGCTGTTATAATAATGCAAGTAATCATAAGCAGCAGTACTAAGTAATCTAGCTGTGTTTTTGTAACCACTTATTTTAGCGTTACTTGTCTCGTTGTTCGACACGTTACATGTTTGAACTGAGAATCATGCATATTTACATGCAGTAACCCTATACTTTAATCCTAACCTCTCATATTATACAGTAGGAGTACATGTATTGATAGTTTAAAAGCTTTACAAAAGGCTTTCAGAAGTCTAGTTTACTTAATCTCAGTTACTTTTAAATTGACAAATGCATAAATTAAATGTATTTACCAGAATTCATTTTTTTTAGCAGGTTGTGCAGCCTTTTTAGGACTTCACCGAGTGCTAAAACATGGCCAATTTATTTGCTGAATGTGTTATTTAGCTGATCAGAGGGCTGCTTGTGGCGTCTGTATTCAAAACAGGCACCTATGATCAGACGTTTCAATCAGTAATGCATGTGTCTGTAGATCTGTCAGCTCTCTATAAAAGCCTTTGACAATGGCGTGTAAAGCAGCTCTGTGGGGAAAGACCTTCAGTAATAGTGCTGAATAATGCACAAGCACCTCTTCATGATGGCTCTTATCAGCATGCTTTTTATGCTGCTAATGATTGGTTTGTTGTTGTGGTAACAGGCACACAAAGATGGCGTCCTGCAGAAGCTGTTGGGCGAAGGGAGTGCAGTGTACGATTATGACCTCATCGTCATCGGCGGTGGATCAGGTGGTCTGGCCTGTTCAAAGGTGAGTTGGGTTTCAAAGAGGCTAAAAGATCCTTCACTTATGAAGCTGCTTAAATACTGTATGTGTGCGTTGGGTTAATTCAGGTCATTTGGGACATTTAACCTTCTCGATCTCAAACTGGGGCTCGGGTTACATGGATTTTCCATGTTTGAGATGTTGATGTTATAGCTTTAATGTATGTGTACGTATGATTTGTATAAAAGAAAGGGCTGGGCAATATGGCTTTTTTTCTCAACCCTTTCAAATGGCTTTTTGGCTTGCAGTCTCAAGTATTGTTTTTGTTATTAAAGTGAGTTGCTTTTACGAGAAGCTCATGTTACATGATTTTAAAGCTAATTTATACCTAATTGCCCCAAAATTTGAAAATAATATTGCTAGGACTAGGGATGCAACAATTATAGATTTTGGTTGTACGATTATAGTCTGAAGAATAATCGTGGTTTCACGGTTCTTACGATTATTATGCATTCATTAATTTCAAAACACTACTAGTTTAGAAAATCACGTGGAAACTCCTTATATTTTAAAATGTTATTTATTGCTGCTCAGTAATCAAATAATACAGCACAAAACAATAATAAAAACAAAAAATAGCACCTCCATTAGAAATAATGAACTTGCCCACCCGAACGATGTGATATGTGAACGGGCCTTAGTCGATGGTCGCAGCCATAGTTAATTCAGTGTCTGTCTTGGTGAACAAGCTCAGAACTGCATAACTTTGTTTAGTTGCAGCAGTTTGGTTCCGTGCAAACACTTGGTGTTGTGAAGCCTTTATGATTAATTAACCATGCGTAATTAAATCACAGTTAATAGTGAAATCGGTTAATCGTTGCATCCCTAGCTAGGACATAGGTGTTGTTCAGGCCAGATTTTTACTGACTGACACATTCAAAATATTTAATTACTGAATAATTAAAGCATCTTCTTTTTCTTTTTCTTTTTTGTCCAATGAACAAACAGCATAATGGTGCTATTTGGGTTCTGTTTTTAGATAAATAAAAGATGGGGAAACTATTTGTGGAAGTTTGTCATCAACATCTCTATCCATGTAAAAAAAAAATTTTGGAAAAATGTATTGGATGTATTGCCTCAGTTTTGTGCATTTGGGCTGTGTAGAAAGTAGCCATGGGGTGGTATAAGATTCTGACAGTATGATAACCTTGGATGATAATATCACAGTTTCACGGTACCACAGTATTGTGAACACTGCTCTAAAATATGTTGTTTTTAAATGTCTAGGTAAAATAATAAACTTTTCCCCCACACTGTTTACTTTAAGAAACATTTAAAATATTATAAACAGTAGCTTTTGATGTAGAGGTTTTCAGCGTAAGATACTATTGCCCTAAAAAACTAAATAAAATAGTTGTAAGAAACGCGTAAATAAAAATAAAAAAAGACCTCACATGTACCGTAGGAATGGTATACCAAAGTTCTGGCGGTTTTAAAACCTTAACTCTTTCAAACCGTGGTAAACCTTAAACGGTTATCGTCCCATGCCTAGTAAAAAGCCACTGGAATGATAATCTTAATGTATTTTTATATGTTTGTAATATGCTATAATTTTAATATGTGTTTAAAGGTGGTTTGGTGCGGTGCATGTTTTCATATTTAATAATTAATTAAAACTTAAACTGTAGGGAGAGCCTGGCCAAATGAACACAGGGGGAAATGAATCATCTGATGTTGCACTATTTTACATGATGCTCATTTGATGTTGAAGTTCCCGGGGATCTGATTTATAAAATGTGCATTAAAATCTTTCAAAATATTAACATACACTAGAATAAAATTTTATTAATTGAACCACTTTAAATCATCATATAAACCATAGCCATTAAGTCAATATTCAAGTTAAATATGTTTACTTTGCCCATATTCCCTCATCAAGTTTTTTTTATGGATCACAACTTTCGCGTGGGGAAACTGCATTTTAAAATGAGATGCCTGATATTTAATGTTGCCATCAAAATTGATTAATCGTCCTATGCTGGCTATATATATATATATATATATATATATATATATATATATATATATATATATATATATATATATATATATATATATATATATATATATATATATATATATATATATATATATATATATATATATAAAATAATAATACATGTAAAATGTTACGGATTTTTATCTGGAAAAAAAAAGTAAGCCAAACTCTGAGAACTCTTAAGGTTTTGTGCAAAGATGGGGTTTGTTTGTTTTATTTTATTTTTGTAACATTTATCCCCTTCCTGTCCAAATAGGAAGCAGCAACCTTGGGTAAAAAGGTTATGGTTCTGGATTATGTTGTGCCAACACCACAGGGCACAGCCTGGGGTGAGTATTCTACAATAAGGAATACTAAAGTGTAATGTACTTGGGCCTGTCACAATAATCAAAGTATCCACTTCTCGCACAATACATGAACATGACCTCAATAATTTTTGGTGATGCAATATATATATTGCCCAAATATAAAAATCAATTCTAGCAACATTTTAGCTAATTGTGCAACATCTCTATCTCTCCATCTTGGAGGTGTCAGTGTCAGTATGGTTAAAACACTTTAGTATTTACTATAAATTACTAGTATATTTTTATGTGGGTGTCTGACGACTGAAAATAGATCTGGTAGCAGATATAGCAGCCTTGGTTACTTTTTACCTTGCACTTTTTTTGTTAACAAGTGTTATTATTATTATTATTTATTTGTTTAGGATATATACATTTTCACATTCTGATTCCAATGCCTCAAAATTAAATCGTTAAAATGACTAATTAAATGAAATATTCTTAAATAAAATATGATGTGTTCTTTGGAAACGCGTACTTGCATTATGATGCTGTTGTATTCTGGCATTATATAATGTGTGGGATAAAATGCTCTTAAAATGACAATAATATAGTTTATCGCAATATATTTGGTGCAATACACCATACAACAAATAATAGATATCGTGACAGGCCTATATGTACTTGTAGAAAAGCCATAATAAGTGGTCTCCTCCAGGTCTGGGCGGCACATGTGTAAATGTAGGCTGTATTCCTAAGAAACTGATGCACCAAACAGCACTGCTGGGCACAGCCATGGAGGACGCTCGCAAGTTTGGCTGGGAGTTCGCTGAACAGGGTGAGCCATACATTCTACACTGCTATGAAGTTGTTCATGGTACATGGTGGTACATGTGTGAAAGAGATCTGGGGTTTGTTAAACTGAAATCCAGAGCCAGACAAGAACTGCATCACATGATTGAATGCACTGCAGATGGGAATGGCTTTAAGAAGCGCGTGTCAGATTTAACTGCTATAAGTTTACAGCAATAAGGGGTTGTTTATGTTATGATGCAATTCTGAGACTTCTGCTATGGAGATATCACTGTTGCAGATTGAGTTCCTCTTTCTCTGAAAGAGTAGAAGCTTTAATTATTGTATGAGTGTAATCTTGCATTGCTTAATGTTGCTAAAGACTATTATTGGAGTTGCCTTGTACTTGTATGTGTGTAACGACAATAAAGTTGAATCTAATCTAATATTCAGGTTACTTTATATGTCAAAGCTAGATTTGTTTTAGAGTCCTCATCCATAACATATAACACAGCACATTTAACATATAACCCATACCTTTCCTTATTTGTAAACTGGAGGAATCTACATTACGACTATGTTCTCATAAAACAAATTGCTTTTATTAAAGTGACACACAACTGGGAAACAATGAAGACTGCAGTGAATAACTACATTGGGTCACTGAACTGGGGCTACAGGGTTTCCCTAAGGGACAAAAACGTCAACTATGTCAACGCCTATGCTGAGTTTGTGGAGCCGCACAAAATCAAGGCAAGTGTGTTTTGACCCAGCTAACCAATTATACCCAGAAACTGTTGTCATATTCATAACAATATGCATTATGAATTTCAATGAGTTTATGATTTAAGGATAAATTCAAGTAGAAGGATTCATTACAGGTCCGTATACCGTGTGAATGCAAAGGCAATTAGATGTTTTTCCCACTTCATTTAGCTTTTTTTATAGACTAAATTAAGTAGTTTGTTTTATGTTGCGTTCACACCAGACGCGGAACGTGCGGATAAATCGTGCGTAAATAGATGCGTGGACATTTGAGTTTACTCGCTTCATTCGTGCATCAAATTCACTTCAGAACAGATGCGGATTCACGTCATGCGCAGGGCTTCTGTCTGCCCGGTGACTGTCGCTTCCTTGCTAAATGGCTAACATGGATTTTATTGATAAAATAACTGTGTTTATGTGCTTTATGAAGGCTGAAAAACAGCGTCGATACGTTTGGAGCAGTGTCTGAGGTCCACTAGATCCTTTCAGAGGTGCACCCAGCTCTGTGAGCTCATAAACTCCTCCAGAAACTGAACCTGGATGACGCTCAATTCGCACCGTGCCGTTCGCGCGTATCGCGCCGCAGGATGTCTATTCGCGCGTTTGCATTGACTTAACATGTAAATCACTCGCGCTTGACGCTTCTTCCGCGTCTGGTGTGAACGCAGCATTAGAGATGAACAAAGACTGAGTATTAATGTTTGGCAGCAGAACATGAACATGCAAAACATGCTGGTCCTTTGTGTTTGTGGCTGCTCTTATGTTTTTCTGTGAATGGCAACTCTATGGGATGCTGAGAATTTAGTTTAAATCAGTCACATTTAGATATTTGCAGGTCTAGTCAACTAATAACCTAATGTTAGTAATTGTTAATAGTTTATACCTATTTCATTCCACAAAAAAAGCATGGTCTGAGTGAGTTAAATGTTCCTTGTTGCACTTTTTTTTTTTCTTTTTTTTTTTTTTTTTTTTTTTAAAGATGATATAACCTACATAATAAAATTTATTTTATTAGAACACCTTTCACAGACAAGAATTCACACTGTTTACAATATAAAGGATAAAACAGATTAAATGTCAGCTGTACAAATACCACAGAAACTTACCACCTACCATTCTAGTAATTAAAAGCGTTTCCAAAAATACGTTGTGTTTTTGGATGGATCTACAGAGCCTCTGAAGTATGTTTCTAAAAGCCGTTTTAATTCTGTCTTTGCCTTTCCTATTGTTTGTAACTATATTGTTTAATGTTTACTAATTTTATATAAAGATGAAGGTTTCTGTCAGGCTGTTGCCAGATATTTTTATTGATCTGCGTTGCTGTTTTAAATGTAAAAAATTGCTATGCATTATCTGATGTTGAGTGCAGGTTTTGTTTTAAATCTATTATTATAATTATTATTATACCAGCTGAAATTAAATGATTATAATGTGAGAAACTTGCTGTATATTTATCTCCTATTTTTAGTGGAGTTCAGAGGGATTTGACCGTGTGCTTAATTCAGGGGTGTCCAAACTCGGTCCTGGAGGGCCGGTGTCCTGCTGAGTTTAGCTACCAACTTGCTTTAACACACCTGCTGGAAGTTTCCAGTATATCTAGAAAGAGCTTGATTAGCTGCTTCAGGTGTGTTTGATTAGGGTTGGAGCTGAACTCTAAAGGACACCGGCCCTCCAGGACCGAGTTTGGACACCCCTGGGCTAATTAAATACGTATTTTAAGTGTAGTCTACTGTGTATACACAATTTATTTTTTAGGTTTTAGGCTTTAAGACAACTTCCATTTAAACAACATTGAAGTTAGTCATAATTACAGACATCTCTAGTCACAAAATGCCTAAAGCTGCTCTTACTTGTTTGCTCTTCCCAACAGGCCACAAACAAGCGTGGTAAAGAGACGTTCTACACCGCGGCTCAGTTTGTCCTGGCGACTGGAGAAAGGCCTCGTTACCTGGGCATCCCGGGAGACAAAGAGTTCTGCATCACCAGGTGAGCTGAAACTCTGAGCTCACCACGGTAAACCTCCTCTGGAGAGCCGGATAAATGCAGCTGGACCTCAGGGGGTCATTACTGCGGCTGTGCTGATTTATTTACAGGATTTATTGATTAAAGCTGATTCATTCTCACTCGCCAAGGGAACGAAAGCTTCCCCTGATCAGGGTTCATACAGGTGCTGGAAATGCTTCAGCTTTAGTCTTGTGTTTTTTAAGATTGGAGAAGTGCTTAGTTTTTTGATAAAGTGCCTGAAAATTGTGATTGCGTTGCTTTCATAATAATGTGTCACTAAACAGTGGGTGAAGACAAAATGCATGGAGATTAATAAGTAAACAATGCATGAAATATAAATAATTTAAGAAGATGACCCATTTAAGCTGTGAGTAAATTACATTTATGAAACTTAATGAGAGTAAATTAATTTAGATTTTCTTAGTATACTACACTGTGGAATAATGCTACAAATTTGACTTTAAAAATGAGTTAGTACTGTTAGAATGATGAATAAATGAAAGGAGAATTTCCGTCTGTAGTTAGAATTTATTTTATTTTTTTGCACAGTTACTAGACATTGAGAAATACAGTAAAACTAATGAGCAGATACTGCTGCTTAATTGCTTTTCACAGCTAATGAAACCTGTTCCATATTGTAAAAGTACAATAGACCCTTTGTTACCATCAGATTATGAACTTGGTTCGTATGAGTTTGACATGAAGTTTAGGTATACTGCACATTTTTTTTATTTATTTATTTATATATATATATATATATATATATATATATATATATATATATATATATATATATATATATATATATATATACTGGAATTGGATCATATAGATGATGCTGAATAGCAAAATCATACACACGATCTTAGTGACCTGACCAAAATCTGCAAATTTTATTTATAATTTAAGTCAGGATTACCTCTGCAATTGACGAAAATAATAAATAATGCATGTTCATACACTTGTAGGTTATTTCTTATATTAATCCTTTATATATATATTGCACTAGTCAACATTTGTGGATCAAATCTTTTTTTAAAAAGGACAAAAATATGTGTTCAATGGTTTTAGGGCAAGTTTGATGACAGCTGTTTTTTTTGTTTGTTTTTTTTTTCCAAATGTTGACTAGTGTATATGTACATTTTATGTACAACTAAATTTAGAAATCCCGTTTTTATTTTAAATATAATTAAAGTATATAACAAGCAGGTATTTCTATTCTTATCATCCAATACATTCGTTCATAAAGCCAAAAAGGCCATTTTACTGTATAGTAGGTGTAATATTCATGATGAAACTGTCTGACAGGCTGATCTCAGTCTCCTACTATTTGCATCACTGTCTCAGGGTGTCCGCTGGTTCTAAAAAAAGTCTTGGGCCAAAATTATTAGGCCCTAAAGTCTTAAATTCACTGAAATATTATGTTGTAGGTCTTAAATAATTTTACACGGGTCTTAATTTTCCTCTGTCCAAGTAAAGCTACCCAATTGGGCCGACAACCATACAAATCACCAACAAACCATCTCAATGAAATCAAGGAAAGAAAACTAAAAACAATTACACAATTCCTCATGATAATAACAGATCGATATATCGCTTTATTTTCCATGCATACAAAAACTATTTACAGAATTAAGAGGGAGCAGACATGGTATTTCTAAATAGGCATGGAACTTAAGGTTTTATAACAGAAATGCATTGGGTTGAATAGAATTTATACGCTATCAATTTGGACCAAAAGCTAGCAAATACATATTTTCGATTATTTATATAATTGCCTCCACGATAAATATACTTTTAACAATGTTAAACTTGTCATTTACAAAAAAAAAAAAAAAAAAGGAATATTATGTTGAAAATGGTGTATACAACTAGTTTTTTGTTTTGACATGTTAAAGTATGTTGCTAAGAAATAATTACGTACTAAAAATCCATTGGCCCAACCCGGTCATTAGAAATAATAATTAGTGTTTAGTAGGCCTGTCGCGATAGTCAATATATTGACTTATCGCGCGATATATGAAAATGAGGGCGGTAAGTTTTGGAGGCGCGATATATTGTCAATGTACAGGGCCGGCGCGTTCATAGAGGCGACCAAAGCGGCCGCCTAGGGCAGAAGAATAGTGAGGGCGGCATCCCATCACAACCCCGGTTTGCGAACCGGTCACTTTCGTTTTCACTTTCGGGTTGAGGGCATCATGATCGGCCTTTGCCTGGAGCGGCAGTTCATCTTGCTCTGGCGCTGTGTATATAGCAAGTAAAGTTCTTGTCGAACACGCTGCATTCTGCTTTCCGTGGAAGGCGAGGCTTATGCAGCATCTCCACGAATGCTAAGCGCACAGCCCCACAAATGCACACACACAGAGTGCGAGAGAGAGAGAGGGAGAGAGAGCGAATAGTGGAGGTGAGGAAGACGAGACGTGAACCCATTGATTCGTGTTTAGTATACAGTCGTTAAGTATAAACAAGTCGCGATGGACTTGGTTTCAAAGCCACAGTGTTCAGGTCCGGTGTGGGAACATCTTGCCTTAAGCCCCATAAGGTAAACATGTTGGTGTTCCTGTCTCGGAATCTGCCTGATCATTAAAAAATAGCCTGTAGAGGTGACTGAGATGCTTTAAAAGTCTACTTTTGACTTAAACATGATTGTTCTTACGCTTTTTTGTTTACATCTTTTATTATTTATTTGTTCCAAGATATTTTTTTCATGTTCTAATTCAGATGTCTAAATATTTTTAAAAATAAAACATTCTTTGTTCTTTCAAACAGTGTACTTGAATTATTACACTATTAAGTTGTAAAAATGTATACTTTTAAAAAAAGTATATACAAGTTATAAAGTGGCAATAATATCGTTTATCGCAATTAATTTGGGCGCAATATATCGCCCAGCAAAAAATAGATATCGTGACAGCCCTAGTGTTTAGCCCTGTACCAGTCTAAAATTTCATTCATAATTGTCTTAAAAGGGATTTAAATAGTCTTGCATTTGACTTGAAATCTTCAGAAACCTTGCTGTCTGAATTCACACTCATTTTTGTTCTCTTTCCTGATACGGCCCACTCAAACGCTTCACACTATATAGGGATTAGGGACATTTTTATTTGCCAGCTTTTATGATGTTTAAAGGGATGATTCACACAAATATGAAAATATACTTACAATATTTGAGTTTTTTTCTTTTCAGTTGAACGCCTAAAGAATGTTTTTTTTTTTTAATCAAGCTGTTAAAATCTGTAACCATTGACTTCCATAGTATTTGTTTTTCCTACTATGAAAGTCAAATGACATTTTAATTTTGTGTGAACAGTTCCTTTAACTCTACTCTTTCCTCAAATGTAGGCAGAATTCTGTAGTAATCCATCTGCTGTTTCTGTTGGTTTTGCACACAGTGATGATCTGTTCTCATTGCCCTACTGTCCTGGCAAGACTCTTGTGGTGGGAGCGTCGTATGTGGCTCTGGAGTGTGGTGGTTTTCTGGCTGGTTTGGGGCTGGATGTGACCATCATGGTTCGCTCTATTCTGCTGCGAGGCTTTGATCAGGACATGGCCGACCGTGCAGGAGAATACATGGAGACACACGGGGTCAAATTCCTCAGGAAGTTTGTTCCTACAAAGGTTGGTTCATGTGTGTGCTGTTAAACATTACTGAAATCTGAAATGATCTGTGGCAGCTGTGGTTATGAAATGCTCTTGAGGAGGAGTATTATAATCATGGCCTCTTTACTCATGCAGTTGATAAAGCATCAGTGATTTCAGTGTGTGTTTTTCCACAGATCGAGCAGCTGGAAGCCGGAACTCCTGGCCGAATTAAAGTGACGGCTAAATCAACAGAGAGTGAGGAAATCATTGAAGGAGAATACAACACTGTGAGTGTGACGCCTGTTGGACACAACGTAAAACTAGTAGTGCTGGGCAAAAATTAATCGCACCCAAAATATAATTTTGTTTTGACATATGTGTGTGTACAATATAAATACACACATAAATGCATATATTTGATAATGTTTATTTATATTTAGATATTCAAATATAATTTACATCTCTGCAACAAAATTGTTTTCTATAGTTGTGTGTGTGTCTCTCTCTCTCTCTCTCTCTCTCTCTCATACATAATAAATATATATAATACACGCATACATGTATATTATGTCAAACCTTTTTATTTTGCATGTGATTTTAATCATGATTATCTTTAGCCAGCAATAAAAATTGGCTTTAGATGTCATTAAAATACAGTGCATCCGGAAGGTATTAATATCGCTTCACTTTTTCCTCATTTGTTTATGTTACAGCCTTATTCCAAAATGGATTAACTTCATGTATTTCCTCAACATTCTACACACAATCCCCCATAATAACAATGTGGAAAAAGAGTTTTTGAAATTGTTGCAAATTTATTACAAATAAAAAAGCTGATAAATCACATGTACATCAGTATTCACAGTCTTGGGCGTGAAGCTCTAAATTGAGCTCAGGTTCATTCTGTTTCCACTGATCATTCTGGAGATGTTTCAGCAGCTTCATTGGAGTTCACCTGTGGTCAATTCAGTTGATTGGACATGATTTGGTCAGGGAGGTGATCAATAACCCGATGGTCACTCTGTCTGAGCTCCAGCGTTCTTCTGTGGAGAGAGGAGAACCTTACAGAAGGACAACCATCTGTGCAGCAATCCACCAATCAGGCCTGTATGGTAGAGCGGCCAGACTGAAGACACTCCTCCTCTGGAATTTGCCCAAAGGCATCTGAAGGACTCTCAGACCATCAGAAACTAAACTCTCTGGTCTGATAAGACTAAAATGAAACCCTTTGGAGTGAACGCCAGGCGTTACATTTGGAGAAAACCAGGCAGCGCTCATCACCAGGCCAATACCATCCCTACAGTGAAGCATGGTGGTGGCAGCATCATGCTCTGGGTATGTTTTTCAGCAGCAGGAACTGGAAGACTAGTCAGGATAGAGGGAAAGATGAATGCAGCAATGTACAGAGACATCCTGAATGAAAATTTGCTTCAGAGTGCTCTAAACCTCAGACTGGGCGACGGTTCATCTTCCAGCAGGACAATGACCCAAAGCACACCTCCAAAATATCAATGGAGTGGCTTCACAACAACTCAGTGAATGTCCTTGAGTGGCCCAGACCTAAATCCTATTGAACATCTCTGGAGAGATCTGAAAATGGCTGTACGCCGTCGCTTCCCATCCAACCTGATAGAGCTTGAGAGATACTGTAACGGGCAAAAATTCCCAAAGACAGGTGTGCCAAGCTTGTGGCATCATATTCAGAAAGACTTGAGGCTGTAATTGCTGCCAAAAGAGCATCAACAAAGTATTGAGCAAAGGCTGTGAATGCTGATGTACATGTGATTTTACAGCTTTTTTATTTGTAATAAATTTGCAACAATTTCAAAAAACTCTTTTTCCACATTGTCATTATGGGGGATTGTGTGTAGAATATTGAGGACATACATGAATTTAATCCATTTTGGAATAAGCCTGTAACATAAAGTAATGAGTGCTATGAATACATTTCGGATGCACTGTATATCTATGCAACAATTGTTTTGTATAGGTCTCTCTCTCATACATAATATATGTGTGTGAATTATTTATATATATATATATGTCAAAAGCTTTTATTTTGTATGTGATTTAATCACTATTAATCTTTGCCCAGCAATAAAAATTTGGTTCATATGTCATTAAAATGTATTCACAGAACATCTTAAGGTTAAAAGTACAGGGTGTTTGTGAAGTCTTAAAGTATTACAGAAATTGAAGGCCCTATAACAAGTATAAATAATATATTATATATATTATTATTTATTTTATGTTTTTATGTCAGACATTATGTACATTTTAAATATATTTGCTTATAATAAAAAAAATTATTATTTAATGTGTTGAAGGGGTAAATCTTTACAATACGGTTGTATTAATGCGTTTACTAACATGAACAAACAATGAACATTACATTTATTACAGTCATTGTTTATGTTAGTAATAAAAATACAGTTGTTCATTAAAAGTTCATGTTAACTCAGTCCCTTAACTAATATTACCAAGCATGAATTTGGACTTTAATAATGCATTCACAGATGTTAAACTCTGATTAATAAATGCTGCATAAGTGTTGTTCATTATTAGTTCATGTTAGCATAACTGATGAAACTTTATTGTAAAGTGTGACCACTGAAGCTAAAAAGTACTGTCCGTTTGTTGTAAAAGTACAGCATCATGTCCAAAGTTGATGTGGTTTCTCAGTAGTCACACAGCCTGCTTGGTGGTCACTGGGAAACATGAGCCATTGGGGAAAAAAAGTGCACTTCCAGCACTAATGTCAAGTGTTTTTGCTAAAGCATCAGTGTAAACATTGAGCTGATCTCTGTACAGTTATTTAAAAGTGTGAGGCTGGACTGCTGTTAATGATGAATGTTTGTTATTTTCTTTAACAATAGGCACTGTCACATTCCTTTAATGATGTTTTTTTTTGTCTGTTTATCTTAGGTGTTGATAGCAGTGGGTCGTGACGCCTGTACAGGAAAGATCGGTCTGGACAAGGCGGGAGTTAAAATCAATGAGAAGTATGTGCTGCTGTCATGAATGGTTGGTCATTTGTCCTCACAGCCCAACCCATAGCCTCAAAACAAAGTCCTTGTTGTCAGGGAAGCATTGAGTGGGTGTGGCCAAAGTGAGTAGTGGAGGCAGTGTCACAGTGAATCAGCAGTATTTAGTTCTGGGAAATGTCCTGGAATTGACCAGAAAAAAAGTGTGTAGTGTGCGCTTTCTGGATGAATTAAGAAAAGCATTTCCATTGAGTAGTGTGGGATGGGTTGTATAAATGCCCTCAATGACTCCTCCTGAAGGATTAGTGCAGCACAGAGCTTTTAGATCTGTTCTGAGCAGTCATATGACACACACACACACACACACACACACACACATGAGAATGATGCACAGCTCTTTTATGGCTCTCTTGTATGAGTAGCTCGCTGATCTTTATGACTCAAGTGCTTTAAATTGAATTGCTCATGCTGACTTGCTCAATCAGTTCTGATGTACATCATGTTTCGAAAATTATCAGAGGCTTGCCAAATATACTGGAGGATTATTGTGCACTCGTTGCATTAGTTAAGCGGTGAGGCTTGTCTTAAATTGCAGAAGTTTGCTAGTGTAATGTGGCTGTTACATTTGAAGTGTTTTTTTTTATTGCTTTCTGGCCACAAATGCAGCAGCGATTTGTCTAGGTTATATTTGTGATTTAGACACACTGGTTTTTAGTTATTAAATAATAATAGGAGACATGAATATAGATAGAAACAAATACAGATCAAGCATTAGAAGTGAGTTTTAATGATCATATTTCACTGTTGTTCGTTTAAATCTTGAATTGCAGTACATTTTATGTATCAGCCATTTACACTCAGCTGTCTCTTATAATTTTGCTTCTTCTTATTATTATTATTCATTCATTCATTTTCTTTTCGCCTTAGTCCGTTTATTATTCTGGGGTCGCCACAGCGGAATGAACCGCCAACTTTTTTACGCAGTGGATGCCCTTCCAGCCGCAACCCATTTCTGGGAAACATCCACACACACTCGTTCACACACATACACTACGGACAGTTTAGCCTACCCAATTCACCTGTACCGCATGTCTTTGGACTGTGGGGGAAACCGGAGCACCCGGAGGAAACCCATGCGAACAAAGGAAGAGCATGCAAACTCCACACAGAAACGCCAACTGGCCCAGCCGAGGCACAAACCAGCGACCTTATTGCTGTGAGGCGACAGCATTACCTACTGCGTCGCCCTCTTCTTCTTATTATTATTATTATTATTATTATTATTAGTGTGAAATGATGGTCCTTTAGTCCAGGGATGTTTTTAGATGCTACAGAGTCCAGGGGTGCTCAATCCTGTTCCTGGAGATCTACCTTCCTGCAGATTTCTGTTGCAACCCATCTCAAACACACCTGCCTGTAATTATCAAGTGCTGTTCAGGCCCTAATTAATTGGTTCAGGTGTGTTTGATCAGGGTTGGAGCTGAACTATGCAGGAAGGTAGATCTCCAGGAACAGGATTGAGCACCCCTGCTACAGACCCTCAAATATTATTAATTGTGCAAGACACCCAGTCTTAAAATTCAAAAGGCATGTTGTAGAGCTTGTTTAAATATCATCATAATATTATTATTATTATTATTGATAAAAGTCATAAATCGATCTGAATAATTTAGAAAAGGGGTTCTCAACCTGTTTCACTGCGGGGCCCACTTTCTCTGATCAATTTTTGAAGGCCCACATGTCTGACATTTTCTCTAAAATGTTTCTATGAAATGCTCATTTAAACCTTTATTATATTATTATAAAATATATATATTATACATTTTTTTTTGTGCCTTCTATTTTCTATTATCAGCATTTTATTAAAAAGAATATAATTTTATTTAAAGTTAATTATATATTAAACTAAAGCTATATTCTATAATTTTATTTAAAGTTATATAAAAAACTAAAACTGTATTATATCATTTTATTTCTTTTTTTTTAAACATACACCGATTCAAAGAGAACCACATTTCAACAGGGAAATTGCAAAAGACCAGCTTCTGCTTTAAACTGGACTGACTGAATATCTACTATTAAATATCTACTATTCAAAAATATACAGACACATGTAAAATACAGTAAAACACCCTAAATCTGTTGAAATTTGTCAATCTGATGGCATTGAGTTTGCAGCTAGATATTATTTGGAGATCGCTGAAAGGAACTGAACAGCTCAGACTGTGTCTGAAGCTCATATGCAGGTTTATATTACATTCTATAGCAGAAACACAATTGAGCCTCCTAGCTTCTCCTGCGCTTGTGTTTTAAAACACTCACAGGACATTCATTTGGACTATGCGGATATATTTAATAGTTCACACAAAAATACTGAGACTTTCACTTTCACTTCACACACAGTTCGTGAATGAACAGACTTGCGTGTACTAGTTGCAGATGTGATCATGAGGCTGTTTTTGCACAGAGTTTAAAGTAATCAACCAGAGAACAGGAGAAAGTGCATTACTTAATATAGCATATTATATTGCAATCCAAAAATTATATATAATAATTTTAAAATGTTAAGTTATGACTGTTTTTCATCTCTATAGTACCATATTAATTTATTTACATCAATTTATTTACCTGTTTTAATCTAATTTGTATACATTTATTTGTTTTGACTTGTTGTCATATTATACATGTTTCTTATTCTAAAATTCATATTTAAATCAATAAAATAAATGTTATATTATAAAACCACAACCTTTTATTAGCTTTATCTTTATCATTTTTCTCCAAATGTTTCCACAGAGCCTCAGGCACCTATAGCTTCTTAATCTCATTTTTACTGAGAAACATTGTTATAAATGGGTCTAAAATATTATTTAAGAAATGATTCGTTTGTACTAAGCTATATTAATTTGTTTTGTTTTTATACTCTTTACAGTATCATTTATTAGATTATTTACTTTTGAATTTATTTTTTGCATGTAGGCACCTTGCATATTTAAATGGTATTTAATAGTTTGTGGCATTCTGATATTCATACTTAAATGAATATCATTTTATAATAGATTATTTATTTATTAAATGCATTATTTCCAGTACTGGGTTGTGGCTGGAAGAGCATCCGCTGCATAAAACATATGCTGGAATAGTTGCTGGTTCATTCTGCTGTGGCGACCTCTGAAATAGAGACTAACCCGAAGGAAAAATTAATGAATGAATTAAATGCATTCCTTTTTTCTTTTCTTTTTTTTTTTTCTTTAAAAGTTTCCACACACCCAGTTAACACACCTTTGCATGGCTCTGTTTTAAGTCTTCAGTCCAAAAGTCTGTGTCTTTGCTTTACAAAGTTATTCATAATCTTCTGTTTCTCTGTCCAGGAACGGGAAGATTCCAGTAAACGATGAGGAGCAGACCAACATTCCTCACATCTACGCCATTGGAGACATTCTGGAGGGAAAGTGGGAGCTCACGCCAGTGGCCATACAGGCTGGAAAACTGCTGGCCCGCAGACTGTACGCCGGAGCAACCATGAAGGTGAGGAGACGTCCTGAACACAGTCGATTTTGCAAGTTATAAGCAGGGCCAGGCAGAGTGTGTGGACATTTTTAGCTTTTTCTGGCCAGAATATTGTTTAAAAAGAATAGGCGATACAATGGGATTGATGTGGAATGTTTTTAGGCAGTATTTAATTAATTAATTAATTATTTTATTTATTTTACTTTATTATTTTTTAATTTTATTATTTATTATTGTTTTAGTTATTTAATTTTAAATTTTTTATTATTTTAGTTAATTAGTTAATTTATTTTACTTTTTAATTGTATTATTTATTAATTATTTATTTATTATTATTATTATTATTATTATTAATAAATTTATTTGTTATTTATTTTACTTTATTATTATTATTATTATCATTATTTTAATTGTATTTTTTATTTATTATTATTTTAGTTATTTATTTATTATTATTTTAGTTATTATTTATTTATTATTTTATTTTTTTAATTTTTTACATATTTTTATTTGTTATTATTTTACATTTTAGTAGTTTTATTATTATTATTCATATATATATATATATATATATATATATATATATATATATATATTTATATTTATATATATTTATTATTATTATTATTATTATTATATATTTTTATTTTTTTTTATTTTTTTTATTATTATTATTATTATTATTACTATTTTTAAACGATGCATTTCCAATTAGATGCTCTTGTTTGGTAAACAGCAAGTATTTTATACTATATACTGAAAGATAGAAAGCATTACTAACTGTATTGTAAATAAACCATATAAACATTAGCATATTAGTCAATAATATTACTGAAATCAATATAAAAACTAAATAATGAATATTTACGTACACTTACACATGTAAATAAATAGATTGAATAATGGGCCAGTAAGTAGTAATATATAAGTAAATTTTTATTTAATTTTTATTTATATATATATTTTTGGGGTGGGGGATTTGTGGATTTATGCAGAAAATTTTAGGAAGTATGACATAAAATGATAATAACTTGAGGTTTACAATACAGATCCAGTTAGTTTGGCAAGTGATTCAGCAAGTTTCTTTAATATATCTACTGAAAGACAGAGCATTTGACTTTACAAACATAATATAAACTATATAATAGTTAAATGTATAATATTGGTGTGCAGTTTTCGTGTGGGCCTGGTTATAAGCAGTAGATCATGTTTTATGTCTTTCTTGTGCTGTTCAGTGTGATTATGTGAACGTCCCCACCACTGTCTTCACTCCTATGGAATACGGCAGCTGTGGACACCCGGAGGAAAAGGCCATCCAGATGTACGGACAGGAGAACCTCGAGGTGTGTGTGTGTGGGTTTGCTCAGGCTTTATTTGGGAGATTTACACCTGGTCGCTTCAGTTTTCTTATGGTATAGCTATCTGATCTTATAAAATTGTATAAATATTACTTTACAATCTGTATTGTAAATAAATTATATAAACATTTGTTAATAATATTACTGAAATCTAATATATATATATATATATATATATATATATATATATATATATATATATATATATATATATATATATATATATTTCAGGTTTTTTTTTACTTGCCTTTGCAGTAAAAAGTAAATAAATAGATTGATGCCTTTGCAGTTAGTAGTAAATAAATAGATTGAGTGATGGGTCAATAATTATAATATTTATGAAAGTAAATTATGCAAGTAATGTAAGACAAAATGTGAAGGTATAGCAATCTGATCTTCACATGGTTTCTTATATAATTTATCTACTGAGAGACAGAAAATACAACTTTACAGTGTAAATACTCTCCAGAATGCATTCGAGACCAATATATATCCAAATGCTAATTGAGAAGATGTTCAGAGATGCATTCTAGATGAACAGGACAGGTCTAAATGCATATGGTGGTTGAATTTTACTCTTCCCAAAAATGTAATAATAAACATGTGAGTGTTATAGGCTATATGACATACTGCTGCATATAACAACTGCTGTCTCCTTTAATAATGTGTGCTGGTAATGAGTGTGATTTTAATGATGTGCTGGTAATGATTGCGTTTGCGTCTCTGCAGGTTTATCACAGTCTGTTCTGGCCTCTGGAGTTCACTGTTCCCGGACGGGACAATAACAAGTGCTACGCCAAGATCATCTGCAATAAACTGGACAATGTAAGACACTCGCGAGTCTTCAGTTTTATCAAATACTCTAATTCACAGTCAGGATTATATGCCACACTACGTTTTTGACAGTGCTTGTACAGTATGATCAGCATGTCCGCGGGGTCTTAAAGTATTAAAAGTTGATAAATCAATGTAGAGAAATTAAGAAAGCAAGGTTTCCGCTACATTCATTCATCCGTGGTGGGCCGCCACGCCAAAATTCATCCCGCCACGGCTACATTACAACTTCTTATTTAAAACATTTAGTCGTGTTTTTTATAGCGGATTATAATCGCACCAAAACATATTAGAGGTAAACCGCGCAAACTTTTCTGTAACCGTAGTAGTGCTGTGCGCTATTTGTTCAAGGTGACATGCTGACTGACTCTCTGACAGACTGACTGACAGGTGCGTGAGTCTAGCAAACACCGCGTAGCTTTTAGTTAAGATGAACACAGTTTCCATAATTATACTTTATTGATAAAGGTCAATGGCTTTGCATACAATGACTTTATCTTGCTGGAGTTTAATGCCGTTTCACTTTACTTCAGGACGCGTTAATGTCGGAAAACGCACAAAAACGCACTAAATCGCGCTTCAGCAGCGCTTACTGGAGAGCGCACAAGAAGATCTGCACTTGAACGTGTAAATTTGAGTGCGTGCAAGAAGTTCTGTGCTCGAACAGAGGAAATCGGCGCGCAAGCAAAGAGATTCGCATGCTCGTATTACATGAATGCTATCTCGACTTGTTATACTGCGTGTAATATTTGTCTTTGAAATAGTTGGCAGATCTGTGTAAAAAAAAAAGTCCTGCCGCCACTGCTGGAAAAAATCCTAGAGGAAACACTGGAAAGTATTAAAGTATTAAAAAGTCTTAAATGCTATTTTGCAAGGTATTAAATTTTATATCATTTTTGATTATAAAAGGGATGGTTGTATGCTAAAGCTTTCCTGAATTAAATCTGCGATGCTGTGTAGTTTATGAAATCAATGAACTCCTGCTGTATTTGACATCATGCTGCTTTGTTTACTGCAGTAACCAAGGCAACACCATTATTTCTGAAGTTCTATAGTCGCAAACCTGCTTAATTAGCTAGATTTAATAGATTTCTATTCAATAAATGAATGTTTTAGTTTTGGATTAATTTCTTAAATTAATGTTTAGTAAATGTACAGCAAGTTAAATTCTCGCCTGTGTTTCCAGTTGAAAAGTGGTTACGCCCCAAGTCTAGGGGAAAACAACATGGGCATAATAAACGGAAAAACAAAGGTGTTGGGGTGGTGGATTTCCCAAACAAAACAAAAACTTAAGACAAAAGATCCCCTTCGGTCGACAACCGAACTCGGACACTCAGTTGAGAGTAATTGAATAGATTTATTGTAGAAAAATAGTCATTTTTAAGTGAGCATCTCTTCAGGGTGACCCCAGGCCAAAATAACAAACAAAAGAATCTGTATAGTAAATGAACTAAATTACCTATAAATATTTAAAGAAAAATACAAGAAGCTTACCTTTCTCCCTAAATATAAACATAGTCAAAAGTAATCAAATAAATAGGCAGGCCACCCCTACAAGCTCAAAACTCTCAAAAGATTAAACGTATGAACAAAGGTAACAATTGAATGTTTGTCGTCGGCCGGAGGGGTAAGGGAAATCCAGGAGCTCCACTCCCAACCACGGTCGCAACACGAATGAGCTCCTCGAACCCTGCCGGATGTTCCTTTTTATACAGGCCTCCAAAACCAGCAGCCAATCAGAGCGCGAAATCACGCTAGAATGGGAACCTATAGGATGACACAAAAACAACAAGGAGGCGGGACAAGGAAAAAGGCACATACAATGCGCAATACAGAAAGGAAATCATAATAAGAAGAACATTTTTCGTAACATAAGATCTTGAAATGAATGGAAAGAGTCTTAAAAGGTATTGAATGTCACTCTGATTCCTAGGGGTGTCAAAATTAATCGTTTATTCGGTGCACCGCGATGCAGACGCGGACAATTCGGTATCGGTTCAGTAATATATCATAACCGGTTATTGGCCCAGTTTCACAAACAGGGCTTAGCTTAAGCCAGGATTAAACCTTAGTTAAATTAGGCTATTTAAGCCACATTTATATAAAAACAGCCTTAGAAAAATACATCACTGGTGTGCACCTGGAGTTAAAAATGACACTGACATGTTTTAAGACATCTCACTGCAAGTTATTTTCAGTTGAGACAGCTCAAACATGCAATTTAATCCATGACTAGCCTTAAACCATGTTTGTGAAACCGGGGGATTATGTACTGACGTCATTTATCTCATATGCGTTATGTGGCGGTAGAATACTATGGCGAGGGAGGCGGGAGCGAGTGATTAAAACGCAGACACTCTGCACAGTTCACTGCGTTTGTGCTTGCTTTCACTCCTACGAAGAAAAAGAAAGTAAACTCCATTTCTCTCTCACACACACACTGCGGCCCCTTTGACCTGCTGGCGTGACGTTTCCTCTCGGCTGTTGAGTGAGCGGGTTTCCTCCTCCGCGTCTATCATTGATCTGCTGATTGTCGCGTCCAGCGTAGAGCCAATCGCAGCACTTTCTGTTGAGCGTGTGACCAATCATAGGCGTTTAACAACTCGCTCTACAATTCTCGAAAAGCAAGCAGGATAATATTTACGTCTGTTTATTTGCTTTAAATGCTCATGTTGTTCTGTGCATGTACTTGAGATTTGTTTGATGCAGAGCGTTTTCTTTGAGCGGGTAAAATTAAAGGTACAGTTCAAATATCTGACTGCTTGTATTAAAGGTCAAATTTGTATTACAAATACATATAAAATGTATTTTAAAATGATACATTTTAATACAAGAATTCTTGTGCTGTGAAGTAAAATTTAAAAGCGTATATGGAAAGCATCGTCAATGCACCGAGATATCGAATTGAACCGAATCGATGGCATGATAATCGTAACCGAACCGTGAGACCAGTGTAGATTCACACCTCTACTGATTCCTGTACATACTCTGATGTACAGCAGTTAAACAAACAATGCTCTTCTGTGACCTTAATTCTTAGAAATCATTTTTAGTCATTGAAATTTAAATGCAGTACAAATATTAGGATGGAAAAATGCGCAATTGTTCTCTTTGGTTACTAACTTTAATTACTATCTTTTGTTATTCATTAAATGGAATATAAATCTTTAATATCAAGCTAAACTCAACATCTAAGAATAGAGGCTTTTAAAACACTGCACAGCATTATTAAGTAGCATTCTGGGATTTCCTAACAAACAAATATTGCCCTTATTATATAAATGTAGAAATATTGCTGTTTTGTGTTGCCAAATTCAGTAAATCAATAAATATTTAAATATTGCTAAAATAAACGTTAGCATTATTATTATTATCATTTTATATTTATATATTTTTAAATATTTTTTTTTTAATTTAATTTGACATTTTTATTTATTTTAAAGTCAGTATTATTAGCCCCCATCCCCCCCCGCCCCAAATTTTTTTTTTACTTGTCATGATGACAGTAAATAATATTTTACTAGATGTTTTTCAAGACACTTCTATACAGCTTAAAGTGACATTTAAAGACTTAACTAGCTTAATTAGTTTAACTAGGCAGGTTATGGCAGGGGTGCCCAAACTCGGTCCTGGAGGGCCGGTGTCCTGCATAGTTTAGCTTCAACTTCCTTCAACACACTTGCCTGGAAGTTTGTAGTATACCTGGAAAGAGCTTGATTAGCTGGTTCAGGTGTGTTTAATTGGCGTTGGAACTAAAATATGCAGGACACTGGCCCTCCAGGACCAAGTTTGGGCACCCCTGGTTTAGGGTAATTAGGCAAGTTATTGTATAATGATGGTTTGTTCTGTAGACTATAGAAAAACAAAATAGCTTAAAGAGGCTATTAATTTTGACCTTAAAATGGCTTTTAAAAAATTAAAAACTGCTTTTATTCTAGCCGAAATAAAACAAATAAGACTTTCTCCAGAAGAAAAAATATTATCAGACATTCTGTGAAAATTTCCTTGTTCTGTTAAACATCATTTAGGAAATATTAAAAAAAGAAAATCAAAGGGGGGCTAATAATTCTGACTTCAACTGTGTGTGTGTGTATATGTGTGTGTGTATATATATATATATATATATATATATATATATATATATATATATATATACACTTTTTATTTTTATTTTTTTTTTATGTCTGCATTTTCTGATTTATTCTAACAATAGCAATAATTCTGAAATTTAGTATTATCACTCATTATCACACTTTTATACAAAATAAAAGACAGCATTTACAGATTATAAAGCACATTTCAAAATTATTATCAGATGACACTATAAATCTCACTCACTCACACATACTTTTACAAACAGACAAACGTTTACATATTATTCTGTCATCTGATGCCTGTGTAGCAAATGCTGTAAATATGGTTTCAGATTGTCTGTACTTGCTGTACTAGTTAATTTTTCAGGCTTGTTTGAGTGACTGATTCACATTAAGATATGTTGCATGAATGAATTGGATTTGTTTCCGTCTGTGTGCAGCTGCGTGTGATTGGCTTTCACTATCTGGGTCCTAATGCTGGCGAGGTCACGCAGGGATTCGGAGCTGCTATGAAGTGTGGAATAACCAAAGATCAGCTGGACAACACCATCGGCATTCACCCCACCTGTGCTGAGGTGCGTTTCTCATCAATATAATGTTTGATGCTGTTTATACTTCATGCTTTCACTGCACAGGTCGAAGTTTGGAAAAAATAATAATTCTCTGGTGATTAAGGATGCGTTTACTTCATTAAAGCAAGAGTTAAACTAATTAATACCATTACTTCTAATTTAAAAGTTGGGTTTTATAAGTTGGTTTATTAATGGTTTTTTGTGTGGGAGAATAAATAATAAAAAAGGATGTTCTTTTAAACTATGTATTATTATTATTATTATTTGAAAATGACCAAGTTTCAAAGACAATGATGGTGTATAAATGTAAGGCTGCAGAATTGACAACTGTTAAACGTAATTAAAAATGTTAATCATGAAATCATCAAAGCGTGCACAACAAGACAACTATTGCACATTATTATTATTATTATTATTATTGACAACAATAAATATAAATAAAATAAATAAAATAATAAATATATAATAAGAATAAATATCAATAAAATAAATCAAATCAAAAAATAACTATATAATAAAAACTTTGTGCATTAATGAAGACAGTAAAAGAATGCATTAAATAAAATAATAAATAAATATGTAATAAAAAATACATTAAAAAAAACATAATAAAAAATAAATTGCACATTATTATCGACAACAGTAAATAAATTAAATAAATAAATAAAATAATACATAAATATATAATAAAAATAAATTACACATTATCGACAACAATAAATAAATACATAAAATAAAGTAATAAATAAATATATTATAAAAATAAATTGCACATTATCGACAACGTAAAATAAGTACATAAAATAATAAATAAATATATTGTACAAAATAAATTGCACATTTTTATCGACAACATAAATACAAAAAATAATAAATATATAACAAAAAATTGTGCATTGTTATTAACAACATTAAATAAATATAAATAAAATAAATGAATACATCAAATAAACAATTTATACATAGTAAAAAATAAATTGTGCATTATCGACATTATTATCGATTTTAAAATTATATAAATAAAATGATGAATATATAATAAAAATATTATATATATATATATATATATATATAGATAGATAGATAGATAGATAGATAGATAGATAGATAGATAGATAATTTTATTTATTTTTTTTATTTTTTTCTGATTTATTATTGCCTCGTGACTAAACAAAGAGCTTAAACGTCACACAGACACACACATACTAGGGACATCAGAGACTTTAAATCTTGTAAAAAGGGCCATAATAGGTCCCCTTTATGCGCTGTCTAAAGTCAGAGGGTGATTTTTGCTTGTTCACTCGGCTCACTGGCAGTGAAAATGACTTGGGGTATGAATGCTGATAAACGTCTGTGAAAAATGCTGGTGATGAGCGCGAGCGATTAAATGCCCCACTGTGCATGAGGCTTTCTGAAGGATCATGCAACACTGAAGACCAGAGATAAAAAATTCTGATTTAAATCACATTAATGGATTACACTTTCTAATCCATGACAAAAGGAAAAAGTTTTCATTTAAAATAATTAAAAAAAACAAATATTTTAACAAATGTGCAATTTTTTTTTTTTTT
>LR812524.1:2609652-2629652 GCA_903798195.1 Danio kyathit | reverse complement strand
TTCCTCTGGAACAGGAATCAGCTATTATAGAGCCGGTTAGCCCAGAAACGCACCCACACACTCACTCAGCCACTTCCTAATGTTGTCTGTTGCGTTCGCTCGGTGTGCATCAGACAGACTGTGCTTTTGATGATGATGACTATATGAATATTCACGATCCTAAACAGCGGCTTATAAAATGTTCAATTCCGAGACTGAGCGAGTGAAAGCACCTGTTCCTGTGAAGCAGAGCGTTTTCATCTGAAACAAAGAGAAGAGCTTCAGACAAACAGCTCATGTTCATGCAGAGACTAATCACAGGCCGATGGATCAAACACTGTGTGTTTGTGTATATGTGTGTGTTACAGGTGTCTCATTCTGTTTGAGTTTACATAATCTTGCTTTAGATCATTAAATCCACCTGCATGTGCTGATATATTTTTTTAGAAATTAGGAATATATATACACACACACACACACACACAGTGCATCCGTAGTATTCATAGCGCTTCACTCAGTCTTATTCCAAAATGGATTAAATTATCCTGACTAGTCTTCCAGTTCCTGCTGCTGAAAAACATCCCCACAGCATGATGCTGCCACCACCATGCTTCACTGTAGGGATGATATTATCCTGGTGATGAGCGCTGCCTGCTTTTCTCCAAACGTAACGCCTGGCGTTCACTCCAAAGAGTTCAATTTGAGTCTCATCAGACCAGAGAGTTTAGTTTCTTATGGTCTGAGAGTCCTTCAGATGCCTTTTGGCAAACTCCAGGCGGGGAGTGTCTTCCGTCTGGCCGCTCTACCATACAGGCCTGATTGGTGGATTGCTGCACAGATGGTTGTCCTTCTGTAAGGTTCTTCTCTCTCCACAGAAGAACGCTGGAGCTCAGACAGAGTGACCATCGGGTTATTGATCACCTCCCTGACTAAGGCCCTTCTCCCTAGATCACTCAGCTTAGATGGCCGGCCAGTTCTAGGAAGACTCCTGGCGGTTCAAACATCTTCCACTTACGCATGATGGAGGCCACTGTGCTCGTTGGAACTTTCAGAGCAGCAGAAATGTTATTGTAATCTTCCCCAGCCTTGTGCCTGGAGACAATCCTGTCTCGGAGGTCTACAGACAATTCCTTTGTCTTCATGCTTGGTTTGTGCTTTGACATGCACTGTCAACCCTGGACCTTATATAGACAGGTGTACGCCTTTTCAAATCATGTCCAATCAGCTGAATTGACCACAGGTGAACTCCAATGAAGCTGCTGAAACATCTCAAGAATGATCAGTGGAAACAGAATGAACCTGAGCTCAATTAAGGCTGTGGATACTGATGTACAGGTGATTTTACAGCTTTTTTTTTTTTTTTTAATAAATTTGCAACAATTTCTAAAACTCTTTTTTCACATTGTCATTATGGGGGATTGTGTGTAGAATGTTGAGGAAATATATGAAGTTAATCCAATTTTGGAATAAGGCTGTAACATAAACAAATGTGGAAAAGGTGAAGCGTGATAAATACTTTCTGAATGCACTGTATATATATGTGTGTGTGTGTGTATATATATATATATATATATATATATATATATATATATATATATAACCTTTTGTAGTAAAATGCTCTCCCTGTAATAAAGTCATCTGGAATGGCAAAGAAAGCGTTCTTGCAGGACTCCCAGAATTCATCAAGACTCTTTGGATTCATCTTCAAGGCCTCCTCCTTCATCTTACCCCAGACATGCTCAATAATGTTCATGTCTGGTGACTGGGCTGGCCAATCCTGGAGCACCTTGACCATCTTTGCTTTCTTTGATGTGGAGGCTAAAGTATGAGGAGCGCTATCCTGCTGGAGAATTGTCCCTCTCCTGTGGTTTGTAATGTAATGGGCAGCACAAATGTCTTGATGCCTCAGGCTGTTGATGTTGATCATCCACTCTGCAGATCTCTCGCACGCCCCCATACTGAATGTAAACCCCAAACCATGATTTTTCCTTCACCAAACTTGACTGATATCTGTGAGAATCTTGGCTCCATGTCGGCTCCAGTAGGTCTTCTGCAGTATTTGTGATTTTTGGGATGCAGATCAACAGATGATTCATCAAAAACATTTGGAGAAAAATCAACAAAAATGCGCCAAAAAAAAAAAAAATGGAAATAAATCATTTAATGTCTGAAACCAGCAAACAATTGATTTTTTTTTACCTTAGTATAGATATTTTTTCAATATACTTTGATTAAAATAAAACTAATTTTATTAATCATATTACAAAGTATATAATAGTCTTCAGTAAACCATACAGATCAATATCTTTGATTGATTTGCTGCTTTAAAGACATGTTTAATATACAGTATTTATTGCAGAAGTGAATTTAGTGCAATGTAATAATAATAAAACTAAACATTTAGGATTTTACTTTGAGATACAGCAGCATGAAGGATTGAACTTTAATCTTTCTAAGTAGACCAAACTCGAGTTTGTCAGTAGATAAAGTTACTATATGAAGACTTGTATTATGTAATTGATGTCTCGGAAGTGTGTTGACTTCATTACGGTGAATCAGTATTTAGATTAGATAAGATTAAGCAGTAGATTCTGATGTTTGAACTGTAGTTGTGCAATAAAAGTGATCAAATAATGAGTAATTTTTTTTTATATTCCTGGAAAACTCCATAAACACACACGTTCACAGCGAGTCTGCAGTTTAATTCAGCATTTACTGTGGTTTTACACTAATATATGAGATGATCTAATAGTCATATCGTCATCCTGAATACTTTATAACTCAAATTTAGGATTTAAAAGACTTTGTAACCATAATGCTAAAAGTTTAACGTTTAAAATATTAACTATGTTTGTGTTTTCAGTTAATATATTAGAAATCGTTTTTATTCAGTAAGATTATAAATGTTAAATATTAAATACAGTGTAAAGTAGTTTAGAACATCATTACGTGATCGCTTATCACTTTACTCTTCCTTAACATTTCACAAGAATCAGGAAATAATGATAAAAATTCCTCCTAAGCAAAACCCATCAGAAGCTGATCTCTGAACAGCGAAGAGGAGAGAAAAACAGATGTGAAGCACGAGCGCCGCTTACCGGTCAACGGCGGTAATACACCACACACTCGGTAAGCTTATAGTTGTTGTTTTTTGACAATATTCAATTTAAATGTATTATATTTTACTTTAAAAAAATAGATTTTATTGTACCTAATTAGTTTAATTTTAAATTTGGTTACATGTAAAAAAAATAAATGTGCAATATTCTGTTATATATTTAGCGCTATAGGCGAATTGAACAGGCTAAATTGTCTGTAGAGTGTGTGTATGGGTGTTTCCCAGTGATGGGTTGCAGCTGAAAGGGCATCCACTGTGTAAAACATATGCTGGATAAGTTGGCGGTTCATTCCGCTGTGGCGACCCCAGATTAATAAAGGGATTAAGCCGAAAAGAAAATGAATTAATAAATAAAAATATAAGGTTTGAATATAGTTTAATTATTTTATTGTACCTAATTAGTTTAATTTTGTTCATTTGGTTTCATACATTAATTTATTTTCTTTCGGCTTAGTCTCCTTATTAATCAGGGGTCGCAACAGCGGAATGAACCGCCAACTTATCCAGCATATGTTTTACACAGTGGATGCCCTTTCAGCTGCAACCCAGTACTGGGAAACACTCATACACTACGGACAATTTAGCTCATCAATTCCCCTATAGCGCATGTGTCTGGACTGTGGGGGAAAACGAAGCACCCGGAGGAAACCCACACGGGGAGAACATGCAAACTCCACACAGACACGCCAACTGATCCAGCCGAGACTCGAACCAGCGACCTTCTTGCTGTGAGGCCACAGTGCTAACCACTGCAATAATGTAATAATAATATTTACATTTAAATGTATAATATTTGCATTTCTTTATGTTTTATTATACCTAATTAGTTTAAATTTGTTGATTTGGTTACATTTTAAATATAAGTTTGCAATGTTTCACTGATAATGTTTTTTAAAACTCTCTCATTCATTCATTCATTCATTCATTCATTCATTTTCAGCCACTTTTCCGGGGCCGGGTTGCGGGGACAGCAGTCTTAGGAGAGAACCCCAGACTTCCCTCTCCCCAGACACTTCCTTCTGCTCCTCCGGGGGATCCCGAGGCGTTCCCAGGCCAGCCGAGAGACATAGTGCCTCCAGCGTGTTCTGGGTCTTCCCCGAGGCCTCTTTCCGGTGGGACATGCCTGGAACACCTCCTTAGGGGTGAGGGGCGGACTGGGAAAGCATTTTCAACCGGGACAAAGTAACTGTCAGTCAGGCCACATCTGATGCGATATAGAAAGTGAAGAGCTGGGGGGGGGTGTACGCGGAGGCCAGAGTCTTGATGGCAGGCCACATCTCATGCGATCTAGATAGTGAACAGCGGGGGGGTGCGGCAGGGCAGAGTGCCGGTGGCAGGCCACATCTGATGCGATATAGAAAGTAAAGAGTGGGGGGGTGGGGTTGCGCGGCAGGCCAGATTGACCGTCAGGCCACCGGGAAATGTCCCGATTCTCCCTATGGCCAGTCCGCCCCTGCTAGGGGTCCAGGAGGCATCTGAAACAGACGCCCGAGCCACCTCAGCTGACTTCTCTCGATGTGGAGGAGCAGCGGGTCTACTCTGAGCTCCTCTCGGGTGACAGAGCTGCTCTCCCTGTCTATAAGGGTGCACCCTGCCACCCTGCGAAGGAAACTCATTTCAGCCGCTTGTATCCGAGATCTTGTCCTTTTGGTCATGACCCAAAGCTCATGATCATATGTGAGGAACGTAGATTGACCTGTAAATCGAGAGCTTTGCCTTTCGGCTCAGCTCCTTTATTACCACATTGGACCGGTACCTAATTAGTTGACTTTTGTTGATTTGGTTATATTAAATATAAGTTTGCAATGTTTACTTATAAATTAATTAATAAATAACTAAACGTTGCAAACTTACATTAATTTACACTTAGGTTTTTTAAACATTATTTAAATGTAATAATATTTACGTTTCTTTATATTTCATCAGGGATGTCCAAACTCATTCCTGGAGGGCCGGTGTCCTGCAAAGTTTCGTTCCAACCCCAATTAGACACACCTGAACCAGCTAATCAAGCTCTTAAGCTGCGGTCACACTAGAGTTTGTGCGTGCGAAATTCTGTTGTACGGCGCTGCGAAAAGGGGCGGGATTAAACAAGATGATTAGACGTTTAAAAAAGCGAGCAATTAGTCCAATATTTTAATTTTCTGTCCAGAGAGGTCATGTTTTGATCCTCGATTGGTCTCACGCAGTCAAGTAATGCGATTAGGCAGGTCAGAGTTCACCAAGCTTGAACTTTGTAACGCAGTGAACTGCGAAACTCGACGCACGAACTTGCGTTTCCGGTAATGCATTCGTGTGTGTATGAATGGAAGTCTAAGGGGAGAAAAGTCCAGTGTGACCGCAGCTTTAGTAGATATGATAGAAACTTCTAGACAAGTGTGTATTGAAGGAAGTTGTAGCTGAACTATGCAGGACACCGGCCCTCCAGGACTGAGTTTGGACACTGCTGTATTTTATTGTAAGTAGTTGAATTTTGTTGATTTTGTTACATTGCGTATGTTAGTGTAATGTTTTGTTATGTACAGTTTGTTTTAAACATATTCAATATAAATGTATAATATTTGAAAATTGTTTAAATATTTTATTGTACCTAATTTTGTTGATTTGGTTGCATTTTAAATGTAAATTTGCAATGTTTGTTATGAGAAAATAAATTTCAAACTTATTAAAGCAACAAAAATGTTTATAATTTATAGATAATAAACAATAGATATGTTATCTATGCTAAGGTATATTTGAACTATATTTGAACTATAAAAACTAACAAATTAACAAGTTGTAAATGCAATAATATATACAGTATAGTACTATAATTTAGTTCAAAAACACTATTATTTACTATAAAGTACTATAGAACTGTAGTACTATAGACTGTCATGTAGTCAGTTTATTTATTCATTATTTTGCTGTACGATTAACTGGCATTTGTCATTAAATCTGCTTATTGTTGCTACTAAAAATGTATTCGCCTGATATTCTTTATTGTGTTTATCTGAGCGCCGCTTGTCGGACAATAAGTGTATTGCACATCCATAAAACTGCAACGGCTTTTCTTCTACATTATTTCTAAATTCAAATTCGTATTCCTGCTCTAGTCATTTATTTTTTCACCCAGAGTCACGTGATCACGCGTGCAATGCGGAAGGGAATGCGGCGGTGCAGCGACATGGAGGAGGAGAATCACACATGACAGAGTTATTAATTATCGGAGTTTAATTAAGTCTTCAGATGATTGTCTGTAATTTCAGTCAGGATGCCGCTTTTGAGTCAGAGTAAGCGAATAGAGCGCGTGAACTCCACCGCGGAGCTCTTCAGCAGATTCCCGCACCTCAAGGTAATAAACAACACTTTCAAATCAGACAGATATTAACCTTATATGACGGTGTTTATGAGAGGACTTTAATCTATATAGGCATTCTTTCTGTCTTTAAATGATTTTTATGTACACACATTTCATTATACACATTACTTTCATCCATTTATGTTCTATTTTTAATGTTATTTACACTCTGTGACATATATATGAGCACGTATACACTTACAGTAACGCTATACAGTAGATTCCCGCCGTCTCCACGGGTGTTTAAAGATATAAACCTCCAAAATTAAAATATATATATTTAAAAAAGTCATTTTAATGGGTCTAGAATTGTAGAATTAAGGTAAATTTTGTGTCTTCTAGATAAACATTTTCTATCTCAGTAACAAAAACTAGTATTAGCATTTATTATTAGTATTTTTATCACTTTTATAGTAGTAAACTAATAGCAGTTGAACAAAAACACTAATTAAATCAAGTTATCTCTAAAAAAATAAAGTTTGTTTGTATTTAGGGACTTTCCCAGTGTTGGGTTGCTGCTGGAAGGGCATCCGCTGTGTAAAACATATGCTGGATAAGTTGGCGGTTCATTCCACAGTGGTGACCCCAGGGACTAAGCCGAAAATAAAATGAATAAATGTATTTAGGGACATTTTGTCTTGAAAAATGAACTTAAATACTCTGATTATACCTGTTTTTGACTCTTTTCGCCTTCTGAATCATACATTTTTTATGAATTATTAAGTCTAATTTTCATATTTGTATGTGTTAGTCAATATTAGTAACACAACTAAACCTTATTAGCTTTAATAAATGCATTAAAGATAGCTATGAATTTTGTTTAGTTAGTAAACATTGATTCGAACATGAGATCATCACCTAAGATTAACAGATTAATATATACTCTCACCGGCCACTTTATTAGGTACACCTTACTAGTACCGGGTTGGACCCCTTTTGGCTTCAGAACTGCTTAAATCCTTCGATTCAACAAATTCTGCAAATATTCCTCAGAGATTTTGCTCCATATTGACATGATAGCATCACGCAGCTGCTGCAGATTTGTCGGCTGCACATCCATGATGCCAATCTCCCATTCCACCACATCCCAAAGGTGCTCTATTGGATTGAGCTCTGGTAACTGTGGAGGCCATTTGAGTACAGTGAACTCATTGTCATGTTCAAGAAATTAGTCTGAGATGATTCATGCTTTATGACATGGTGTGTTATCCTGCTGAAAGTAGCCATCGGAAGATGGAGACACTGTGGTCATGAAGGGATGGACATGGTCAGCAACAATACTCAGGTAGGCTGTGGCGTTGACACGATGCTCAATTGGTACTAATGGACCCAAAGTGTGCCAAGAAAATCTCCCCCACACCATTACACCACCACCAGCAGCCTGAACCGCTGATACAAGGCATGATGATGATGGATCCATGCTTTCATGTTGTTGATGGCAAATTCTGACTCGACCATCAGAATGTGGCAGCAGAAATGGAGACTCATCAGACCAGGCAATGTTTCTCCAATCTTCTATTGTCCAGTTTTGGTGAGCCTGTGTGAATTGTAGCCTCAGTTTCCTGTTCTTAGCTGACAGGAGAGGCACCCGGTGTGGTCTTCTGCTGCTGTAGCCCATCCGCCTCAAGGTTGGACGTGTTGTGTGTGTTCAGAGATGCTCTTCTGCAGACCTCGGTTGTAACAAGTGCTTATTTGAGTTACTGTCGCCTTTCTATCAGCTGGAACCAGTCTGACCATTCTCCTCTGGCATCAACAAGGCATTTGTGCCCACAGAACTGCCGCTCACTGGATATTTTCTCTTTTTCAGACCATTCTCTGTAAACCCTAGAGATGGTTGTGCGTGAAAATCCCAATAGATCAGCAGATTCTGAAATACTCAGACCAGCCCGTCTGGCACCAACAACCATGCCACGTTCAAAGTCACTTAAATCCCCTTTCTTCCCCATTCTGATGCTCACTTTGAACTGCAGCAGATCGTCTTGACCATGTCTACATGCCTAATTGCATTGAGTTGCTGCCATGTGATTGGCTGATTAGACATTTGCGTTAACAAGCAGTTGGACAGGTGTACCTAATAAAGTGGCCGGGGAGTGTACATTCAAGCATGCATAACAATAGTAACATTTTTAAAAGGCACAGCAAAAGTTGAAAGATAAATAATTGCTCACTGTATTTTGAAGTTAACAGTATAATATCATGCATGTTCTTTATCATAGTACATACAGTAGTTTACATAAATAGTAGATTCATGCATTGCGATATCGATGCTGAAATGAGATATTGTGCAGCCCTACTGGAAAACGTTTCACACAAAGTAATTAGATAATTATTATTAGTGATTATTATTTTTTGTAGTAACTCCACTGGTTTTATGGTCTGATCTGATGTTTCTCTCTCTCAGGATGGGGCGCAGCAGTTTGTGTCCAGAAGTGCGGAGCCGGTGGACCCCAAAAACCTCCTGTACATCCAGCAGAGGGAGTTTGCAGTGACCACACCAGCGGACAGTGAGTTTGAGTTCAGCTGATGATCTGTGAGCGCCGCTGTCTGAATCTGACCCCGATGTTTCTCTTTCCTCAGATTCAGTCTCCATCCTGGGATCCGATGACGCCACAACGTGCCATTTAGTTGTGCTTCGACACACAGGTAACATGAAGCCACCAGTGAAGCACAGTCAGTGTTGGTTTACTGTGTTTGTGTGTCTAAAACTCACGGTAGTGTCTGACTTCATGATCTGTTATTTTGATGGAGTTCTAACTTATTTATTTATCTGTTTGGTATGTAGTTGTTCAGTGAAAATACACAGTTATTGCTTTGTTTCTGTGTCGTCTGCTGTGATGTGATGCTTGTGTTTGTGTTGTGCAGGCAGTGGAGTGACATGTTTGGCTCACTGTGACGGCTCCAGCACATGGACTGAAGTTCCTCTAATAATCAACGCCGTCACGTCCAGAAGCAGCAGCAGCGCTGTAAAAGACGGCAGGTACTGTTGCACATCTCCCAACATCAGCTATGAAGCACTTTAGGATGAGGAGGAGGATGGTGATGAGTGTGTTTGTGTTTTTTATGTTTGTTTGTGTCTGTGTGCGTGTGTACATGTCTTTATTTTTTATGTGATTTTTGTTTGTGTTTGTGCATTCGCATGTATATTTGTCTGTGTGCGTTTGTGTCTGTGTGCGTTTGTTTGTTTGTATGTGCATTTGTGTTTGTTTGTTTATACGTTTGTATGTTTGTTTGTGTTTTTTCTATGTGTTTGTCTGCGATTGTTTGTGCATGCTTATGTTTGTTTGGGTTTGTGTGTGCGTATTTGTGTTTGTGTTTTTTGTGAGTGCATGTATGTTTGTTTGTGTTTATTTATTTATTTGTTTGTTTGTGCATGCATATGTTTGTGTTTGTTTTGTGGTGAGTGTGTTTGTTTATTTTTTGTGATTTTTTTTAAATTTATTTATTTATTTATTTTTTTGCGTCCATGTGTTTGTTTGTGCGTGTATGTTTGTTTGTGTTTTTTCTATGTCTTTGATTGTGTGTGTTTATTTATTTATTTGTTTGTTTGTGCATGCATATGTTTGTGTTTGTGCATTGTTTGTGTGTCCATGTATTTGTTTGTGTGTGTGTATATATTTTTTTTTATGGACGTGTTTGTCTGTCTTTGTTTGTTTGTTTGTTTGTGCATGCATCTGTGTGTGTGAGTGTGTTTGTTTATTTTTGTTTGTTTGTGTTTTTTCTATGTCTTTGTGTGCGTTTATTTATTTATTTGTTTGTGTGTGCATGCATATGTTTGTGTTTGTGCATTCTTTGTGTGTCCGTGTATTTGTTTGTGTGTGTTTGTTTTGTCTTTTTTGTACGTGTTTGTCTGTCTTTGTTTGTTTGTTTGTTTGTTTGTGCATGCACATGTTTGTTTGTGTTTGTATGTGCGTTTGTGTGTTTGAGTGCATGTTTTTTTTTATTTGTTTGTTTGTTTGTTTGTTTGTTTGTGCATGCATCTGTGTGTGTGTGAGTGTGTTTGTTTTTTTTTTTGTTTTTTTTTATTTTATTTTTTGTTTTTTGTGCGTCCATGTGTTTGTTTGTGCGTGTATGTTTGTTTGTGTTTTTTCTATGTCTTTGATTGTGTGCGTTTATTTATTTGTGCATGCTTATGTCTGTTTGGGTTTGTGTGCGCATATGTGTGTTTGTGTTTATTTGTGAGTGTGTGTATGTTTGTTCCGGTGTGTTTTTGTGTGTGCTTGTTTGTGCATGCATTTGTTTGTTTGTTTATGTGTTTGTTTGTTCATGCGTGCATGTGTTTTTGTGTGTGTTCAGACTGGAGCTTCATCTGGTTGGAGGATTTGATGATGACCGGAGGATCTCACACTCACTCAGCCTTAATATTCTGGGTAAGCTGCGTTCAAACGTGAGCTAAAGAGCAAACACTGACGGTCAGAAATCAGACGTGTTTTAATGTTTTATTTCCAGCTGCCTTTCAGAAACAGAAAGAAGAGATTCACCTGGAGACCTGCTGCATCACAGGTCAGACAACTGTTTACTAATAATAACCAGCTTACTAAATCATTTTATTTGTTTATTGTTCATTCTGTTTGTTTTAATTATTATGTTTATGTTTATATTATCCCCCACAGTCCAAACACATGCGCTATAGGTGAATTGAATAAGCTAAATTGGCCATAGCGTATGTGTGTGGATGCAAGAGAGTGAATGGGTGTGTATGGGAGCATCCACTTCATAAAACATATGCAGGAATATTTGACGGTTCATTCTGCTGTGGCGACCCCTGATTAATAAAAGGACTAAGCTTAAAAGAAAATGAATGAATGCATGTTTATATTATATTTATGCCTTTTAGACATGAATGACGTCATCAAAGACGGGATTCATCGGCCTGTGATTTATGGGATAGGTACGCCATGTCCATACTCTTTAAATATCACATTCTCTTTAATTATGCATGAACTAATTGTAATGAAAGAAATACAGACTGTTGCAACTTGCACAATAATAAAAAAAAAAATAGATAGATAGATAGATAGATAGATAGATAGATAGATAGATAGATAGACAAATTGTCATTCAATGTTATATATTTTATAAATATAAAATGCAAATGAGTATAATATTATATATTATAATAATAGTACTGACAAAGACTAATATATATATATATATATATATATATATATATATATATATATATATATATATATATATATATATATATATAGCTACAGTTGAAACCAGAAGTTTACATACACTCTAAAAAAAGGAACATAACCATTTTAAAAAATGTCTGATGGTAAATCATACTAAACGTTTACTATTTTAGGTCTGTTAGGATTACCTAAATCATTTACATTTGCTAAATGCCAGAATAATGAGAGAATTTTTTATTAATTTCTAGGCAGTCAAAAGTTTACACACATTTCCTTGGTATTTTTTTAGCTTTGTTTTTAAACTGTGTAACTTTGGTCAAATGTTTTGGGTCTCCTTCCACAAGCTTCTCACAATAGTTTGCAGGAATTTTGGCCCATTCCTCCAGACAGAATTGGTGTAACTGAGTCAGATTTGTAGGCTGTCTTGCTCGCACAAGCGTTTTCAACTCTGCCCACAAATTTTCTATAGGATTGAGGTCAGGGCTTTGTGATGGCCACTCCAAAACATTCACTCTGTTGTCCTTAAAGCACATTTTAACTAATTTGGCAGTATGCTTAGGGTCATGGTCTGTTTGGAAGACCCTTTTGTGGCCAAGTTTTAATTTCCTTGCTGATGTCTTGAGATGTTGCTTCAGTACTTCTACATAATGTTCTTTCTTCATGATGCCATCTATGCTGTGAAGTGGACCAGTCCCTCCTGCAGCAAAACAGCCCCACAACATGATGCTGCCGCCCCCATACTTCACAGTTGGGATGGTGTTTCTAGGCTCGTAAGCTTTCCCCTTTGTCCTCCAAATGTAACACTGGTCATTATGGCCAAACAGTTCAATCTTAGCTCCATCAGACCACAGGACATGTCTCCAAACATGAGTCTTTTCCCCAGTGTAATTCAGCAAATTGTAATCTGGCTTTTGTGTTGATTCTGGCTTGTTGATTTTCCCATGTTGTCACACAAGGAAGCAGTGTGTTTGAGGTTTTCCTTCAATACTATTCTGCAGTTGTGCCTCTAATTACCTCAAATGTTGTCAATTAGCCAATCAGAAACTTCCAAAACCTTGACATCATCATCTGAGCTTTTTCAGAGGCAGAATAATCTTATTGTATGTAAACTTGACTTTCAAGAAAATCTCTCTCTCATTATTCTGCTATTAAGCAGAACAGAAACAAATGTGATAATCCTAACTTACCTAAAATAGAAAAACTTTAGTCACATTAACATCTGACTTTTTTTTAAATGGTTATGTGCCTTTTTATACAGTGTATGGAAACTTCTGGTTTCAACTGTGTGTGTGTGTGTGTGTGTGTGTGTGTGTGTGTGTGTGTGTGTGTGTGTGTGTGTGTGTATATATATATATATATATAGCATGCATACATACACACAAAATCTTAAATGATATTTAAATTGATATATAATTTGTATCACATATAAATCAGTGCACTAACATTGCTGAAGTGTGTGTCCGGCAATGGTGTCCGGCTGTGACTCTCACCCGTCTGCTTCTGTCTCAGGTGTAAATGTTAAAACAGGTCACGTGTTTCCATCCTCCTTCACCTGTCGAGGACCAGCAGAGGAGCTCAGGTCGGCACGCACCTTCTCTGGTGGAGAGGTACATCATGAAGATTATACCTTATAGTCACATGACTGCAGAATGCTGAAACTGACCAATCAGAATTAGGCTTATGGCGGTATATATATATATATATATATATATATATATATATATATATATATATATATATATATATATATATATATATATATATATATAGTTGTATTTTTGAGGATTTTATTATTGAACAACAACCATGTTCTCAATGAACCAAAAAAACTCATTAATATCAAAGCTGAATATTTTTGGTAGTTTTTAGTTTGTTTTTAGTTTGAGCTATTTTAGGAGGATATCTGTGTGTGCAGGTGACTATTACTGTGCAGAATTATTAGGCAACTTAACAAAAAACAAATATATCCCCATTTCAATGATTTATTTTCACCAGTGAAACCAATATAACATCTCAACATTCACAAATATACATTTCTGACATTCAAAAACAAAACAAAAACAAATCAGTGACCAATATAGCCACCTTTCTTTGCAAGGACACTCAAAAGCCTGCCATCCATGGATTCTGTCAGTGTTTTGATCTGTTCACCATCAACATTGCGTGCAGCAGCAACCACAGCCTCCCAGACACTGTTCAGAGAGGTGTACTGTTTTCCCTCCTTGTAAGTCTCACATTTGATGATGGACCACAGGTTCTCTATGGGGTTCAGCTCAGGTGAACAAGGAGGCCATGTCATTAGTTTTTCTTCTTTTAGACCCTTTCTTGCCAGCCAAGCTGTGGAGTACTTGGACGCGTGTGATGGAGCATTGTCCTGCATGAAAATCATGTTTTTCTTGAAGGATGCAGACTTCTTCCTGTACCACTGCTTGAAGGTGTCTTCCAGAAACTGGCAGTAGGACTGGGAGTCGAGCTTGACTCCATCCTCAACCCGAAAAGGCCCCACAAGCTCATCTTTGATGATACCAGCCCAAACCAGTACTCCACCTCCACCTTGCTGGCGTCTGAGTCGGACTGGAGCTCTCTGCCCTTTACCGATCCAGCCACGGGCCCATCAAGACTCCCTCTCATTTCATCAGTCCATAAAACCTTAGAAAAATCAGTCTTGAGATATTTCTTGGCCCAGTCTTGACGTTTCAGCTTGTGTGTCTTGTTCAGTGGTGGTGGTTTTTCAGGCTTTCTTACCTTGGCCATGTCTCTGAGTATTGCACACCTTGTGCTTTTGGGCACTCCAGTGATGTTGCAGCTCTGAAATATGGCAAAACTGGTGGCAAGTGGCATCTTGGCAGCTGCACGCTTGACTTTTCTCAGTTCATGGGCAGTTTATTTTGCGCCTTGGTTTTTCCACACGCTTCTTGCGACCCTGTTGACTATTTTGAATGAAACGCTTGATTGTTGGATGATCACGCTTCAGAAGCTTGGCAATTTTAAGAGTGCTGCATCCCTCTGCAAGATATCTCACTATTTTTGACTTTTCGGAGCCTGTCAAGTCCTTCTTTTGACCCATTTTGCCAAAGGAAAGGAAGTTGCCTAATAATTATGCACACCTGATATAGGGTGTTGATGTCATTAGACCACACCCCTTCTCATTACAGAGATGCACATCACCTAATATGCTTAATTGGTAGTAGGCTTTCGAGACTATACAGCTTGGAGTAAGACAACATGCATAAAGAGGATGATGTGGTCAAAATACTCATTTGCCTAATAATTCTGCACTGCCTGTATATATATATATACACACATACATACATGCATGGTATTATCACGATATTGACTGAAGCTGCAATAAAGGTTACTTAAACAGATATATTAACAAAAATACTTCATTGTGTTCATGCAATATGTTTCAACCAAATTATATAACAAAATATATTATTAATAGACACAAAGTCTCATCGGTAAATGTTAGTTGATGCGTTCAAATCAACATTGAGAAAAAGGCACATTTAATACAGTTACTTTGTTATTAATATTACTTAAAATACAACTGAATTGTATTAGTTATTAACCCCATTTAACATAATGATAGTGGATTGTAATGAGATTAGGACTATCATTTTAATGCATTTATAATATATATATATATATATATATATATATATATATATATATATATATATATATATATATATATATATATATATATTATGCCAGATTAACATGATTGAATTGTTTAGCTAATTAACCAATTAAGTCTCAAGCATTTGGCGCTGTTATGAACACCCCTGCAAATACAATTGGACTATTCTTAAAGTGCTGAAAGAAATAATTATTCATGGTATTTCATGATATCGATATTGTGCATGTTTGTTATCACAATATATTGAATTATTGAATATTTTACTAGATGTCTAATCTGAATCTGCGTATGCTCTTCTGTGTGTGCGTGCGTGCGCGCTTGTGTGTGTTGACAGATGGTTGAAGTGTATGATTCTGCACGAGAGCTTGTGAAAATCGACCCGTGCAGATGGACACCCAACGAGGACATGGCCTTCTGGCTGACACAAGATGATGAAACCATCCTGCAGGTCTGACAACACACACACACGACTCTGTATCCGACATATGACATTATCGAAACATGAAGAGCTCATTTGCAAAAATAGATAATTTTGTTTTTTTTTTCATTTTATGAATCATGTTGTTTTCATGATGCTTGGTAATGTGATTTATAGAAATGAACAGTGTTTGGAAGTAAACTCTTCATATTGTGACTTTGGATCACAGAACCAGTTATAATTATTTTCGTAAATTGAAGATTCTATAATTAATTAATAAGCTGAGCTTTGATGGATGGTTTGTTAGCATATTTGGCTGAGATGCATCAGTTTCATCTGAGGGTTCAAAACTATTTAAATACTGAGAAAATAAATAAATAAATAAATGTGTTCAAATTCATTTCCTTGCAATGCATATTATCAGTGGCGGATTTAGGCATGGGCGATCGCCCAGGGGGGGGGGGGCGCAAACACCAGAAAAAAAATCTAACTGTTGGTAAAGTAAGAGTGTAAAAGCCATTTTTCAGGTGATGTATCAAAAAACAAAAATATGACTAAAGCATACAATAAATGCATCACAAATCAGTTCATTTTAGTTTAATTTGGGTTTATTATCAGTAATGAAGTAATCAAGATAATCAGTAAACACACACATACACACACACACAAACAAATGTTGCCTAATCACTGGCCAGTAGCACTACTTGAAAATAAATTATGCTCTCCTTTTTTTCTTCTGGCTTGCAAATTTCTCAATAACCGTTAAAGTCAGTCATCTCAGTCACCAGTGTCTTCTCTATTGACAGCATGGCCAATGCATTCAGCCTCTCTTGCGTCATGCTGTTTGAAGCAGCAAACACGGAAATAGTAAAAGGTATGACTTACTTCAGTGGTGTCCAAACTCGGTCCTGGAGGGCCGGTGTCCTGCATAGTTTAGCTCCAACTTCCTTCAACACACCTGTCAGGAAGTTTCTAGTATACCTAGAAAGAGCTTGATTAGCTGGTTCAGGTGTGTTTAATTGGGGTTGGAACTAAAATATGCAGGACACCGGCCCTCCAGGACCGAGTTTGGGCACCCCTGACTTACATGAACCTGCCGGCCAACTCCGTTTGTCATAACAAGTGCTGGAAAAGCCCCGAATATTCGCGCGCTCGCCATCACTTGACTACTGGTGAATTTGCAAAGACGGTCGATCTGGTCCAAGCTTTTTGATTCTTTTTTTTTTCTTCATCAAACGCCTTGTGAACGAATATCTTTGCAAAGATACAACAGAATTTTCCTTCATCTCGAGAAATTGTATTCTAAGCTCTTTGGTGAGAATGGTCCAATCACATAAGGCCAATCATATAAACACAAATATGATTCGTTCTAACAACAAAAATGGGAGGGTTCGGGAGGCAGAGCGCTGCGCCCCAGGGACAATTTATATCAGGCCGATAAGAGCTTATCATCATATCACGTGCATTGCAAAAGTTTGTGTACCTACATAGACACCCATTAGTCCGGCGCCCCGCACACATATGAAAAAATATTGTTCATGCATTTTTTTTTTCAATAAATGTTAGTATGACTACAATAAATGTTAGAATGTTATAATTAAATCTATTTATTTTGTTAATATTTGTGATAATAAACATTAACCTATTAAAGGGGTCTAACTTGAAGGGGGGGCGGCGCCCCAGCGCCCTCTATTGACCAGCCGCCACTGCTGGCAATCCCAGAATAAAAACGTTAGGGGGCATTCACATTTGGCATCTTTTGCATGCGCAAGTTTGTTATTCTCTATGCAGAAAACCGTTCCCGCGCACCTCACACGCACTCCTGTGTGAATCCCGGTTGTTTGCATGCACGCTGATAAAATACGCTCCGCTTATGCGCAGTGAAGCCGGAGTAACAGCCTTTTATGTAGAGATGTCGGCACACAGTGAGTTTTGCAAGTTGATAAACTAAAGTTCACGCAATATGATGATGATGTTGTTACTTTCACTAAGCATGGCTATCAAGCAGAAAGGAGGGATAAAGAGTCAGGGAGGTAAGACTTCATAACATGTCTCGGCCATGAGTTGGGTCAAAGACAACAGATAATTCTATAAAACATTTTTATTTTTTTGTATTCTATAGAATTGTCATAATTAATATTCATGCAAAAGATTTTGTAAGAATCAGAATCGGTTTTATTGCCAAGTGTGCTTCACACACACACACACACACACACACACACACACACAAGGAATTTGTTTTGGCTACAGAAGCTTCCAGTGTACATAAAGTGACAAGTGACAGTACAAAATAAACATTAAACAGAGATTCAGTTAGTCAAAGGATCTGAATGTTGAGTTGTATGTACAGATTTGTTATGAATGTACAGGTTATAAGGTGCTGTGTACAAGTGCATGTGAGAAAGTATTGCACATTTATTGCCCAGTAGGGGAATATTTAACTGTTCATGAGGAAGATGGCCTGAGGAAAGAAACTTTTCCTGTGTCTGGCTGTTTTTGTGCTTGGTGCTCTGTAGCGCCGACCAGACGGTAACAGCTGGAACAGATAGTGTGCTGGGTGCGAGGCATCCAGAGTGATTTTGCGAGCCCTTTTACTCACTCTGGAAGAGTACAGCTCTTGGGTAGTGCCAGTGATTCGTTCAGCCGTCCGGGCTATTCGCTGTAGTCTACGGAGGTCAGTTTTGGCAGCTGAGCTGAACCAGACGGTGGTTGAAGTGCAGAGGATGGATTGGATGACAGCTGAGTAGAACTGTACGAGCAGCTCCTGTGGCAGGTTGAACTTCCTCAGCTGATGAAGGAAACACAGTCTCTGCTGGGCTTTCTTCACAATAGAGTCTATGTGAATGTCCCACTTCAGATCCTGAGAGATGGTGGTGCCCAGGAACCTGAATGACTCTACTGCAGCCACAGTGCTGTTCATGATGGTGAGTGGGGGGAGTGCAGGGGGGTTTCTCCTAAAGTCCACTATCATCTCCACTGTTTTGAGCGTGTTCAGCTCCAGGTTGTTGTATCTGCACCATAAAGCCAGTCGCTCCACCTCCTGTCTGTATGCAGACTCGTCACCGTTCCGGATGAGGCCGATAACAGTAGTGTCATCCGCAAACTTCAAGAGCTTGATGGAGGGGTCTTTTGCGGTGCAGTCATTGGTGTACAGGGAGAAGAGCAGTGGGGAGAGAACGCATCCCTGGGGGGCCCCAGTGCTGATGGTGCAGCTGTGATTTTGCCCATTCTGACTAGCTGTTGTCTATCTGTCAGAAAGCTGGTGATCCACTGACAGACAGAGCTAGGAACAGAGAGCTGGGTCAGTTTGTACTCGAGCAGTGATGGGACGATGGTGTTAAAGGCAGAACTGAAGTCCACAAACAGTATCCTTGCGTAGTTCCCTGGTTTGTCCAGATGTTGTAGGGTATAATGCAGTCCCATGTCGACTGCATCATCCACAGACCGGTTTGCTGTGTAGGCAAACTGCAGGGGGTCCAGCAAAGGTCCAGTGATGTTCTTCAGATATGCTAGCACCAGTCTTTCCAATGACTTCATGGCCACAGTGATCTTGGCATATCACTCCAGTTGTTACATTGTTTTCCAGTAACATTTAGGATTGATTTCTGTTATTTATTTAGAGTAATAATTGTATAATAATATTAATAATAATAAATATAAATTGTTTTTTTTTATTGAAAAATAAATACAACGGGGGGGGTATGGGGTGGTTCGCCCAGGGTGCCATTTAAACTAGAACCGCCACTGCATATTAGTAATCAAAAATGATGTTTTTAATGATAGTGATACGTTTGCAATATGTTGTGCATCTCTAATAGATATTTTCAGAGCTAATTACATCTAAAAAAGAAACAAAAGGGTGCATGTAGACTTTAAAACATCACGAATTACTGAAAACCTTGGTGAAAATTCTGATTCTTATTGGTTATTGTCATTTTCCTCTCTCCTCTCCCAGCATTAGTGTTTATTTTCAGCTCTAGCTTCAGTTAACAACACTAACAGAGGTGGGGCTAAAGATAGTAAAGCTCTCATCTGATTGGTCAGATTTAGATAAACAGCCTGCAGTTAAAGTCAGAATTATTAGCCCTCCTGTATATGTTTTTTCCCAATTTCTGTTTAACGGAGAGAAGATTTTTTCAACACATTTCTAATAGTTTTAATAACTCATCTCTAATAACTGATTTATTTTATCTTTGCTATGATGACAGTAAATAATATTTGACATGATATTCTTCAAGATACTAGTATTCAGCTTAAAGTGACATTTAAAGGCTTAACTAGGGTAATTAGGGTAAAGTTAGGGTAATTAGGCAAGTTATTGTATAACAGTGGTTTGTTCACAAATATTGCTTAAAGGGGCTAAT
>LR812524.1:2547152-2604652 GCA_903798195.1 Danio kyathit | reverse complement strand
TTTCTTTACTTTATCAGTGGATTAATTTTGTATCTAATTACACCCAAAGCTGATGTTAACAAATGACACTGTATTGTGAAGTGTTTCCAAATAGAGAACACTGTACACTGAAAAAACGATGCATTGGATTTACTCAATTTGTTTAAGGCAAACAGTTTATATGGGCTGAATGTAAACAAACTAATTAAGTTGAACATTACTATATTTAAATTCAGCCCATATATTCACTTTACCTTAAAAAAAAGAGTAAATCCAATGCATCATTTTTCAGTCTCTTTACAAATAATAAACTGTAAAAATATGTAATAATAATCAGTTCTGTTTCAGGAATTGTGTTGGTTGGAGAAAGAAGAGCAGGCGCATCTGCTGTAGCACTGAACCATGGCTGCTGGATTCTCATCAAAAACAACACGTAGGTCACATTTTGCACTGTACAAAATGCAGGCTTCCACACAATTTATTCATGTTTTCCTCACACAAATTAAGTTAGCTTAACAAATTTAAGTGGATTGAAACATTGTCCCAAAAAAATAAATAAATAAATAAAAATTCGCAAAAATTGTGTTGTCTTAGCTTAGCTTAGATTTTAGCTTATTTTCATTTTCGAGTAGCCTAAACAAGCAGTAAAGATGTATTTTGAGTGTATTTTGATTAGGAATCCACCAATATCATATGTATTTTAACAAAAAAAAACTGTGGCCAATTCTGATAATGATATCAAAATCAGAATCTGTTTTATTGCCAAGTGCTTCACACACACAAGGAATTACTTTTGGCTACAGACGCTTCCAGTGTACATAAAGTGACAACACAAAATAAACACAAAGGATCTGAATGTTGAGTTGTATGTACAGATTTGTTGTAAATATACAGGTTATAAGGCACAGCGCGTACAAATGCGAATGGAGAAAGTATTGTATTGTATATTGTTATAAGTTGCTGTGTACAAGTGCGAATGAGAAAGTATTGCACAGTTGGGGAATATTTAACTGTTCATGAGGAAGATGGCCTGAGGAAAGAAACTTTTCCTGTCTCTGGCTGTTTTTGTGCTTGGTGCTCTGTAGCGCCGACCAGACGGTAACAGTTGGAACAGGTAGTGTGCTGGGTGTGAGTCATCCAGAGTGATTTTGCGAGCCCTTTTACTCACTCTGGAAGAGTACAGTTCTTGAAGTGTAGGAAGGGTAGTGCCAGTGATTCGTTCAGCAGTCCGCACTATTCGCTGTAGTCTACGGAGGTCGGTTTTGGCAGCTGAGCTGAGCCAGTTTGAGAATTTTCAGCATTATTAATGTGACATCTGGAGTAAACAAACTCAAAACATAAATTCACATAGAAAGTATATTGCGAACGAAACAATGGCAATCAATAGGACAAGAGTTGGCCCTCTATAGAACAAATATTATTTATTTTTTGCATTTATGAGGAAAAAAAGCTTCATTATGAATGTGAAATTGGCATTTGTGTGATTTTATTAAATTAAATATAATTGTTTAAAACACTGACCAAGAAATTTTTAAGTATTTTTACAGTATTGTAAAATACAAGCCTACACAAAAAAACTTAGAAAGGGTTTCGCTATTTTGGTGAAAACTTCACTTTTTTCATGGCAAGGTTAACGTTTGCATGGAATTGCTCCTATACACTATTTAGTATTACCCAGATGTTTTACAATGTACTGGAAAGGCTGGTTTGTCTATTAATGAGTCCAGTGGTGTAAAGCAGGGGTTTTCAAACTGTGGGGTGCACCCCGCCAGGGGGCGCCAGCACCTATTAAGGGGGGCACAAGAATTTGAGGTGTGCACTCGAGTAAATTATGATGACGATTTTTATGCGTTCACTAGAGAGAATATGATTAACGTGAACATTTCATTCATGCCCCCATGACAAACTGGGGTATTAGACGCGAGTAATGGAGTAAGGACTGGTGGAAGAGTGTTGTTTTAATGGAATTTTAATACCGCACGCCAAATGGAACGAAAACAACTTGAAAAGAGTTTGGGGAGAGTTAGTACACCCTAACAGACTCCTCCTCCTCCTCACCATTTCTGTTTGTTGTATTAGTAATAGCTGGAGGGGCGTGGTTAAGTTTGTTAGCCCCGCCCATTACCTCAGACAGACCGTTTTTTATGTATTGTGATACAGTTCCTAGAAAAATGTAATATTAAATGAGAAACAGTGGGCGTGGCTTGTTTTTTTTTCTACTGTGAGCTGATTGGATGTAGTAAAGTAGGCGTCTCATTCAGAAAGATGGGGAAAAGAGTTTGAGGAGAGTTATTACAACCTAACAGACTCCTCCTCCTCCTCACCATTTCTGTTTGTTGTATTAGTGACAGCTGGAGGGGCGTGGTTAAGTATGTTAGCCCCGCCCACTACCTCAGACAGACCGTTTTTTTAAGTATTGTGATGCAGTTCCTAGAGAAATGTAATATTAAATGAGAAACAGTGGGCGTGGCTTGTTGTTTTCTACTGTGAGCTGATTGGATGTAGTAAAGTAGACGTGTCATTCTGAAGGATGGGGAAAAGAGTTTGGGGAGAGTTATTACAACCTAACAGACTCCTCCTCCTCCTCCTCCTCACCATTTCTGTTTGTCGTATTTGTGATAGCTGGAGGGGCGTGGTTAAGTATGTTAGCCCCGCCCATTACCTCCAACAGACCGTTTTTTATGTATTGTGATACAGTTTCTAGAGAAATTTAATATTAAATGAGAAACAGTGGGCGTGGCTTGTTTTTTTTTCTACTGTGAGCTGATTGGATGTATTAAAGTAGGCGTCTCATTCAGAAAGATGGGGAAAAGAGTTTGGGGAGAGTTATTACAACCTAACAGACTCCTCCTCCTCCTCACCATTTCTGTTTGTTGTATTAGTGAGAGCTGGAGGGGCGTGGTTAAGTATGTTAGCCCCGCCCATTACCTCCAACAGACCGTTTTTTATGTATTGTGATACAGTTGCTAGAGAAATGTAATATTAAATGAGAAACAGTGGGCGTGGCTTGTTTTTTTTCTACTGTGAGCTGATTGGATGTAGTAAAGTAGGCGTGTCATTCAGAAAGATGGGGAAAAGAGTTTGGGGAGAGTTATTACAACCTAACAGACTCCTCCTCCTCTTCATCATTTCTGTTTGTTGTATTAGTGACAGCTGGAGGGGCGTGGTTAAGTATGTTAGCCCCGCCCATTACCTCCAACAGACCGTTTTTTATGTATTGTGATACAGTTGCTAGAGCAATGTAATATTAAATGAGAAACAGTGGGCGTGGCTTGTTTTTTTTTTACTGTGAGCTGATTGGATGTAGTAAAGTAGGCGTGTCATTCAGAAAGATGGGGAAAAGAGTTTGGGGAGAGTTATTACAACCTAACAGACTCCTCCTCCTCCTCACCATTTTTGTTTGTTGTATTAGTGACAGCTGGAGGGGCGTGGTTAAGTATGTTAGCCCCGCCCACTACCTCAGACAGACCGTTTTTTATGTATTGTGATACAGTTCCTAGAGAAATGTAATATTAAATGAGAAACAGTGGGCGTGGCTTGTTGTTTTCTACTGTGAGCTGATTGGATGTAGTAAAGTAGACGTGTCATTCTGAAAGATGGGGAAAAGAGTTTGGGGAGAGTTATTACAACCTAACAGACTCCTCCTCCTCCTCACCATTTCTGTTTGTTGCATTAGTGACAGCTGGAGGGGCGTGGTTAAGTATGTTAGCCCCACCCATTACCTCTGACAGACCGTTTTTTTATGTATTGTGATGCAGTTCCTAGAGAAATGTAATATTAAATGAGAAACAGTGGGCGTGGCTTGTTTTTTTCTACTGCGAGCTGATTGGATGTAGTAAAGTGGGCGTGTCATTCAGAAAGATGGGGAAAAAAGTTTGGGGAGAGTTATTACAACCTAACAGACTCCTCCTCCTCCTCACCGTTTCTGTTTGTTGTATTAGTGACAGCTGGAGGGGCGTGGTTAAGTATGTTAGCTCCGCCCCACTACCTCAGACAGACCTAATCTGAGTATATAACCGAAAACAAAGTGCATTTTCAGATTTCAGTTAAAGATTACAAGGGCAAACTATCTTAATTTTCCTAATGACATGCATGGATGAATTGTTCAGCACTAAACTAGCAACGTGAGCTAACAAAATCATACAATTAATTTTGATTTCATGTGTACTTTAAAGGCGATTCTCCTCATCTGTCAGAGATCAGAGTTGTGCTGCTGGGAAATGATGACTGTGACAGAAGAAGAGTGGTCAGATCTGTGGGAGATCTTACTGGAGAGTCTGTGGGTCGCTGCACTGTATATGATAAAGAAGAGTCTGGACGGAGGATCAGGGTTGTGGACGCTCCTGGATGGGACTCAAACACACCTCAAAACAAGATCAGAGAATCTATTGAAAGAAGTGCGCTGCTGTGTGCTCCGGGACCTCACGCTCTGCTCCTGGTCATTCCTGTGCAGAGGAATGAAGAAATGTCAGCGGGGGACATCAAATCAGGGATGAAGCTGGTGGAGATGCTGTCCGAGAGAGCCTGGAGACACACGATTGTCGTTTTTGCTTGCGATGAAGGAACGGCAGGCTTTAGTTACTCTCAGAAAGCCAAGAACATGCTGGAAAAGTGCAAAGGCAGGAGTTTTTATCTCCAGAGCCACGGCGGGATCGCTCAGCTGTTCACCCAGATTGAAGACCTCGTGCGGGAGAATGGGGAAGAGGATGTATTTTTACCACAGGCTTACTATGAGCTGTTCAGGAGGAAGACTGAAGGTTTGCTGCACAGGCGAGGAAATTTGAGAAAAAAGCCTGTTCATTGTGAGTATACTTCATTTTTCTTTTATTACGCCCCATTCACACGAGGCTTCAGCTTCAACGCTTGACAGAGGGCGTGTCTGAAGTTGGGGCTGACGCGATCGTCATAGCAGTGTCAGCCAATGAAATTAGTCAGCAATAGGCCACTGTTGGAGCTGGTGTATTTGCATACAGCGATCTGATTGGCTGACGCTTCCGTCGGCGCTTGAAAAGTTGAGCATGTCCCAACTTCTGCAGCAAGCAACGCCTCTGAAGCGGCGCCGACGGATCCACAATGCAGTTCGGCAACACCTGACGTCACCCATTCACAGTGAATGGGAAGCGTTGAAGCTGACGCCCCGTGTGAATGGGGCGTTATTGATTGTACCAGATTAATTAATTAAAAATATAATGAATTTAAATGCATTTACTATGCTTATGCAGCAAAAGTTTGAGCAGTCAGCTTAAAGCGGGCCTATTATTCCCCTTTTTACAAGATGTAAATGTGTGTGTGTGTGAAGTTTTAGCTCAAAATAGCACACAGATAATGTTTTCTATCTCTCTGAAACTGACCCTTTTAGGCTTTGATCCTAATTGTGGCATTTAGGTAACTGTCGCTTTAAATTCAAATGAGATTGTGCTCTTTTCAGAAGGGGCGGAGCTATAAATGTCCATGCATCAGCATAGTGGCAGATTTCAAAACTAATGGCAGAAGGCTGCTTCTCACTCAGGGCTGTTTATGCTAATGAGGGGGAGATGGTCACTAGTGGGCGGGGCTTATTTTCCCCCTCTGATGACACGTACAAAGGGAGAATGTCAATCAAAGTGTTTCTGCAGACTGTTTATATCAAGTCTGATTAAAACAAATAAAATTAATACATTTTTACCATTAGAGGCTGGATATGTTCACACACTGCTGACACACAACTGTGTTTAAACCCCTTAGAAATGTGATTTTTGCATAATAGGTGCACTTTAAAGCTAAATATTATATCAATGCAATTATTTTAATTATGTAGGATCACAAACAGCTATATTTAAGCTATATATTAAAGCAAATTTAAATGAAGAATTAGAATTATCAGCCCTTAACAAGCAACATCGCTTAAGAAGCATTTAAAAATAATCTAAATTTTACAGGAGGGATAAATAATTTTGCTCTCAACTCATTCATTTTTATTTAAAGCTATTATAAATGTATTATTTTTAAAAGATTTTATTAATTAAAGGTTTTAGTTTGGGGCTAAAATATGCACAGGGACCGGGAGTGGCATCTTTGTTGCATCAGACATGTGTCACTTTTCTCACAGCTGATTGGTCAAGTTTGAGTTTTACTCCAGAATAAAACCTGCTCTGGAACAGGTTAATCTTGTAGTGTAGGTTACTGTGGTGAAGAAACCTAGAGAACTAGATAAGAATCTAAACCGGCTAGGTGCAACAGGCCTCAGAAAACATACTCAACACGACAATAATATCTGAATATCAACAGAATTATTTAGACTTGAATTAATGTATTGGTCAAGACTAAATTAGTGTTCTCTGGGTGGAAATAATCGGTGTAATCTTATGCATGCACAAACAGATCAAATGCTCACTAAAGGAAGAAGAAGACTTTGTAAAACATCATATTGCAATGACACAAAAAAGTGGTTTTAAATATCACACGTGCACTAATTATTTAATTTCTGTATTTATTTTTTTACAGTGAGCAAATCAGAAGCGGGTGCACTGGGCGTTGAGCCGTTCTCAGTGATCGTGATAGCCGTGTTAGCAGCTCTCCTGGTCAGCCTCAGTTTTGGAGCTGAATATGGAGTTTTTGGAGGCTGTGCTGGACTGCTTTTGGGAAGCATTTTACCATTTTAAGGAAGATCCAAAACAAGACATGTATATCTTTTTTATATATCTTCATCATCAGGTGGTGGACGGTATTTAAAGGGACAGTGGGCTATATGCACAGCTAGTGTTTTCCAGCCAATGAGGAACGTCCGGTGAAAGGTGGTTTATGTGATTGTTTCATTTCATACGGTTCCTTTTACAGCTTTGATGTTGTAATGTAATAAAATACAATCAGTTAAAAAGACTTGAGCATCCATTTGGTTGTTAAAGCGTGAAAAGAAACGCAGGTGCCGTCATTAGCAGCAGGCTAGCGCAAAAACTCCATTGTAAATACTGGGGTAAAATTAATTTCCATATTTTAAAGACATGGCATGGAAAAAACAGAATTGAATGCAGTGCTTCTTGTTTGGTCTGATACCCACTTTATATCGTGTCTTAGCCAGGCAGTGAGGATTAGATCTTAAATTAGATCTTAAACGCAGAGATTTTGTATGGGATGACATATCACCGGAAGCCCTTGGGCTGGCTGACTGAAATGAAAAGTTTGTGTGCATATACCCCATTCACCCCAAAATGAACACTTACTCACCGTTTATTTACCTAATGTAAACCTAACCACCCTGAGAAGCCTTTATGTACTGAATTTTTGCATTTGAATATTATACAATTGTTAGGTTTTTTATCAGTTCAATAAAATGTGTGTCTTCTTTGTGTATGGTTTTGCTAATGATTAATGAATTATGAAAGAACTCCTCCTCCAAGATCACACCACTGCTTTATGACCAGTTATAGATTATTGTCCAAAGTCCTTTTATACGGAAAGGAAAGGTACAGAAAAACTAGCAATGTGAGGTAAGCAGAAGCATAATCTTGATTTAAGTTTTATTTGATGTTGTTCTTCTATGTACAAAACGCTGAAGTGTATTCTATTGTTGTGTACACTATTGTCCAGCATGCAATTTGAGCTTAAATGGGAAAACAGGACTTGTAATATCTTCAGTTGCTTTCCTCTGTTATGTCTTGAACTCTTTACATACAGGCCTATACTGTTATTTGTTTTTGCATGCTGATTTATGACTGTCAGGATCAAAAATTATTCCAAGACTCTTATTATAAAAGATTTACCTCCGGTTTCACAAACAAGGTTTAAGGTTAGTCAAGATTAAATTGCATGTTTGAGCTGTCTCAACTCAAAATAACTTGCGGTGAGATGTCTTAAAATATGTCAGTGTCATTTTTTTTGTCTCCAGGTGCACACCAGTAATATATTTCTAAGGCCATTTTTATAAACGTGTCTTAAATAGCCTAATTTAACTAAGGCCTAGTCCTGGCTTAATCTAAGCCCTGTTTGTGAAACTGGGCCTTAATGTTCTTGCAGCAAGGGAGCAATACAGAAGAAACACAAGAGGTTCCATTCTGGTTGCTCGAAGGGCAGTCTTTTGAGTCCGATTTATATACAGGCATACAAACAAATGATGATGCGTTGTCTTTAATCATTGGTCTAAACAGTGTGTTTGGTAGAATCCTATTGATCATAAAATCAAATCATTGTCAGCACAATATTCCTGCAACTGGAAACTGAAAACTACAGTTGAGCATGTGATTATATCAAGAAGCACTTACATTTATAATTAACTTTGGGTTCCTTTAAAAGTATACCTATATAAAAAGAATATAAATAGAATATATAGAAATAATAAAAATTAATTTATCTAACAATGACATGCGCCAAAAAAATATTGTAAATGTAGACCATATGTGAATGATTGTAACTAAAGAATCTTGGTAACTTCAACTGTTTATATAGCACGTGTAACTGCAAGTGCTTCACATAAGGCATAGAAATGTAAAATATACAAATGACATGGACAGCAAAGTACAAACATTAGTTTGTTTTTCAAATCGTTTCTCCTAAAACATCTTGCACAAACAAACATAAGTGCTTCATAATGTCATGTCTGATTATAGCTAATGCTTAATAGTTTCAAAACATCAAGATAAAATGGTTGTTAGTTGTACACATATACAGTTGAAGTCTGAATTATTAGCCCCCCTGACACATTTCTAATCATAATAGTTTTAATAACTCATCTCTAATAACTGATTTATTTTATCTTTGCCATGATGACAGTAAATAATATTTGACTAGATATTTTTCAAGACACTTCTATACAGCTTAAAGTGACATTTAAAGGCTTAACTAGGTTAATTAGGTTAACTAGGCAGGTTAAAGTAATTAGGCAAGTTATTGTATAATGATGGTTTGTTCTGTAGACTATCGAAAAATATATAGCTTAAAGGGGCTAAAAATATTGACCTTAAAATGGTTTTTTAAAAATTCAAAACTGCTTTTATTCTAGCCGAAGTAAAACAAATAAGACTTTCTCCAGAAGAAAAAATATTATCAGACATACTGTGAACATTTCCTTGCTCTATTAAACATCATTTGGGAGATATTAAAAAAAAGAAAAAAAATTCAAAGGGGGGCGAATAATTCTGACTTCAACCGTACACATAATATCCATAAATGAGCAGTTTTCCATATTTTGAGACTGATTTTTTTATTTTTTTTTTATTTATTTATGCTTTTGAATTGCATTATGGGAAATTGATCTTTCTTCCAACAACTTTTAATCTTGAAAAGTTGAAAAAAGTGACTTTTCATTACTTAACGTGTAATAGTTTGCAGTGCCATATTGTCTGAACAGGTGTTGTATATTACGCTACAATAACCTTGTAATAAACTGCAGCACATTTTCTGTTATTTTACAGACTTATTTCTCTAGATATTATTTCTTTTTTTTTAAAGATTTATTTTTGGCCTTTTTGCAGTGGATAGGACAGTATTTCAGACAGGAAGCGAAGTGGGAGGGGGGGGTAGGGACGGGAAATGTCCTCAAGTCGGGATTCGAACTCCGGACACCCTAAAGTGCTATACTGCACCATATGTCAGCACGCTAACCACTAGGCCAGGGGTGCCCAAACTCAGTCCTGGAGGGCCGGTATCCTGCAAAGGTTAGTTCTAACTTCTAACCCCAATCAGACACACCTGGGCTGGCTAATCAAGCTCTTACTAGGCTTTCTAGAAACATCCTTGCAGGTGTGTTGAGGCAAGTTGGAGCTAAAATCTGCAGGAAACTGGCGCTCCAGGACCGAGTTTGGGCACCTCTGCACTAGGCTATTGCGCCGACTAGATATTATTTCTTATACATTATTTAAAATTACTTACTAATATGTCACTAAAAGTCACTTTGTTAAACTGCAGAGTTGAATTTTCAGCAGAAGTGGACAGAAATCAACAGGAAATAAACAGAAAACACTTGTGAATCACTAAATCCAGTCAATTTACCCCCCCTCTGAAATCTCATTTAAACACCCCCCCACCCCCAACCTAAATTCATGCATTCCTGAGTATGTCCCATACAGGTGAGTGGGCTTAACAATCCACCTGTAGAAAAGACACCATCTCATCTTCCTGACTCTTGAGAACACCAGGTTGCACATTTGCACTATAGACACTTTCTTAATCGCTCCATGTCTCTTAGGCCCCGTTTACACTAATGCGTTTTCGTTTTGAAACGGCGTTTTAGATCAAAAAACGATCCGCGTCCACACTAGCGTTTCATCTAGCGTTTCTAAACATGTCTCCGTCCACACTACTCCACCAAAAACGCATATCACGTGACCATTCGCGCACTCTGGGCATGCGTGTTCAAGTATAAACAGGAAGCATGCGTCTCGCTCGGCATTTGGTTATTGTTAGTCAACAAACGCTGGTTGAACGATGAACGCGAGCGATTAGCGAGTGCTCGAACAATAGCTTGCCTCTTGTGAATATATGCAGCTGCTGTAGTAAAAAAGGCAGAGTTTAACTGCACAATGGCGCCTAAAACGGACAATAGTGCAAACAACGCTCCCATTTCTGTGTCCATGTTGTTGTTTACAGTGAAGGCTGGTCTGCCATCTTTTGTTAGCGTTATAGTCATGTGATAGAGGCTTGACAAATAAGGGAAGGATACACAATGACCCAAAAGCCCCAATCAGGTAGCGAATCTCAGCAGCCACGCCTCCGTTTTCAGATGTCTCCGTTTTCCCCCATCCACACTGAGACGGAGCAGCAGCATTTCAGAATGAAAACGACCTCTCCAGCGTTTTCAAAACGCTCCGTTTTCGGGGCTTGAAAACTCCGGCGTAGTGTGGACGGATGGCGTAACCGTAGAAAAACTTATGCGCTTTAAAACGAAAATGCATTAGTGTAAACGGGGCCTTGAAAACATTACGCATTTCAAATTGTGCTTCATTCAGGTGAGTGGGCTTGACAAACCACCCGTAGAAACACTCCTCTCTCTTATGCACCTGACACTTTATCTAAACTCCTTATACAAGGACTCAATAATGAAAACGATGTTTACTATAAATGTACCACAATCATGTTGCACTGCTTGCTTCAACCTTAAATACCTTTAATAACTCTCTTACACAATATCCTGCACAACATTGTTCAATCTCGTGTAAAAGTACCTGTATAGCTTGTCTTATGTGTATAGTTAAGTATCTTATAGTATATGTTAGTTTGTATTTGTGTTTGTATTCATGAGTAATCTATGTAGCACCGTTGTCCTGCGAGACACGGCATTTCGTTCCTCTGTGTGTCCACACATGCAGCGGAAAGACAATAAAGCTCAACTTGACTTGACTTGAAATACGAAAGCTGTTCATTAACAGATTGTTTTGCAGTGTAGGTGCGATCAATTGCCAAGCTGAACCCTGATGAGAAAACACCTCGGACAGACTGATCATGGACAGTAAACCTCCTCAGGGTGGGTGACTTTTTCTGTGTACATTTTCCAATAGGATCCATAAAATAAATGATAATAAAAAATAACTAGATATTAAAGTTTGAGGACAAACTTCATGGTGGCTTGAGAAAACCTGTTAGAAGTAGTTTTTTTTAGCTTGAAAAAGTATTAAGTTGGCTAAAAGAATGTTTAAGATGCCTGCAGTCAACAATGCAACCACTAAAGTGTAAAACAAGCCAGTCTAGCATGAATTAGCATGTTTCTAGCATGAATTAGCATGTTGTTAGCATTATTCTAGCATGATGTTAGCATGATACTAGCATGAATTAGCATGTTGTTAGCATTATTCTAGCATGATGTTAGCATGATGTTAGTATGATTCTAGCTTGAATTAGCATAATTTTAGCATGATTCTAGCATGAATTAGCATGAATTAGCATATAACTAGCATGATTCTAGCATGAATTAGCATAAAATTAGCATGAATTAACATATAACTAGCATGATTCTAGCTTGAATTAGCATGATATTAGCATGATACTAGCATGAATTAGCATGATTCTAGCTTGAATTAGCATGTTGTTAGCCTGTTTATAGCATGAATTAGCATATAACTATCTTGATTCTAGCATAAATAAGCATGAAATTAGCATGATTCTAGCATGAATTAGCATATAACTAGCATGATTCAAACATGAATTATCATATTGTTAGCATGATTCTAGCATGATTCTAGCATGATTTTAGCATGACGTTAGCATGATTCTAGCATGAATTAGCATGTTGTTAGCATGAATCTAGCATGAATTAGCATGTTGTTAGCATGAATCTGCTTGTTTCTAGCATGGATTAGCATGTTGTTAGCATGAATAAGCATGTGCTAGATTAGCATGTCAGTAGCATGTTAAAACTATTAGCATGTTTTAGAACAGCTAGTCACAGTCTATGGAACAGTTGCTAGGGTGCTGAAATTGGTTGCTAGGGAGTGGCTAGTAAGTTTAAAGATCGTCAGTGATTGGCTGCTGGCTAGATTGAGTTGAATAAGGCCAGACTCTAGTCTGTAGGACAGTCTGATGCAGAGTTATGAGCTCAAAAAGGTTGATACAATGTTAAGTCAATGACAGTCTTTTACAATGGAAGTTTATGAGACAGTTGCTAGGGTGCTGTAAGTGGTTGCTAGGAAGTGGCTAGTAAGTTAAAAAGTAATCAGTTATTGGCTGCTGGCTAGACTGAATTAAGTGAGCCCAGTTAGAAGTCTGTAGGACAGTCGGATGCAGAGTTATGAGCTCACAAATTTTGACCCAGAGGTTAAGTCAATGGGACTTTTGGGAATTTTCTAGGTAGTTTTTCGGAAAACCGAAAGTCAGATCAGTTAGAAAAGACATAGCAGCCCGAGTCAGACCAGTTTGAAGGTTTGATAAAAGTTTGAAGTATGTAGCTTGAAAGGTTTAGGAGGAGATACACTTTAAAATTAGTCTCAGAAGACGGAAGAAGAATAATAAGTTTATGTAGAATATCAGAATGGTGGCTTTCTCAAACCACCATAATAATTTGATTCCTGTTTTTATTTTAAAGGAGCTTCCAGTGGACATTCAGAGCTCAGAATTGTGCTCGTAGACAAACACACAGAAGACGATGAGAATAAAGTGGTCAAATCCATCCTGAACTGTGAGAATCTGACAGGAGGGAGAGTTGGTTTGTGTACGTTGTATAAGAGCGAACACACAGGGAGGAAAGTCAGTGTTGTTGCAGCACCAGGATGGCAGAGAGACTCAACACCAGACAACATAAAGGAAGAAATGGTCAGAAGTGTGTCCTTTTGTCCTCCAGGACCACACGTTCTGCTTCTGGTCATCCCTGTGAAAGCTCTCTGCGAGGAACCTTCAGCTGGGGAGATGAAATCTGCAGAGATGCACATAGAGTTGCTGTCTGAACGCGTCTGGAAACACACTGTGGTTCTGTTTGACTGTGATGATGGACTGGAGGAATCGGCCCTCAGAGAGCACATGCGCAGCGCTGAGAAAATCCTGGAGAAGTGTGGAGGACGATATTATATTCTCCAGAAGAGCTGCTCTCAGATACAGGAACTCTTGAAGAAGATTGACGAGCTGCTGGAGGAGAATAAAGGAGACTTCTTCATCCCGCAACATTACTATGAACTGATTCAGCAGAAGAATGATGAACGAGAAGTCAGACAGAGACGCGGAAGTTTGCATAAGATTCCTCCAAACTGTAAGTGTGTCATTCATAAAAATTACCCACATGAATAACTCCTATGTGGTAAACACTATAGTGTTTTTGAACCCTACTACATTACAGAAGGGACATGAATTAATCTGCTGTTGCTATGGTAACACAACAACTATATAAGCAACTGACTCAATACTGTTAATATTACAGCTCATCAGTTTATAACTGAGCATTCATTAACAAAGAGTTGTAAAAACTAGGCTGCACATGAACAATGCTGAAAAAAACAGCTTAAACCAGCCTAAGCTGGTTGGCTGGTTTTAGCTGGTCGACCAGCCTGGTTTTAGAGGGGTTTTGGCCATTTCCAGGCTGGTTTCCAGCCATTTCCAGCCTGGTCTTAGCTGGTAAGGCTAGAAAATGACCAGCTTAAACCAGCTAAAACCAGCTTGAGCAGCCTGGTTTAAGCTGGACATAGCTGGTTTTGGCTGATTTTAGCTGGTTTTAGCTGGTCAACTCCCAGCCTAACCAGCTAAGACCAGGCTGGAAATGACTGGAAACCAGCCTCAGTGTTGCCAGGTTGGAAATGTGAAAGTATCGTACCAGAACCTCAAAATTATCGTATTTGGAGGAAAATTGTCGTACACGAGTCAAACGGAGAGTATACAGATATTATCTAGACAAATAGAGTTTTGACACAACGTGCAAATTACCACAATAAGTAAAAAAAAAAAAAGAAAAAACTAGGCGTACCTTAGTGGGAAGGTTCAAACTCCACCTCCGAGTCTCTGTCATCGAATTACTGCGTGTGTTGTCAGATGTTGAGGGATTCATTTTGCGGTACAAATTGGATGCCTACATGGAGCGCAACATAGTGCTGGTTGGCTTGAAAGCAGTTCACCCTCCCGAATTTTTAACACACTAGTCTGAGGTGTGCACCACGAGCCCATCCAGATGATCTGTAATGAGCCGAACTCTTGACTTTGTTTTGATGGGATTAACTTTGGAAAAACACGTTCACATGATGCATTTGAATGGGGAAAAACGAGAACATCAAGGGCAAACTCCCCTGTTCTTCTCACCTTCCTTTTCAGCACTACTTTTTAAAACTTTACTGCTTAAACCAGTGGTGTCCAAACTCGGTCCTGGAGGGCCGGTGTCCGGCATATTTTAGTTCCAACCCCAATCAAACACACCTGAACCAGCTAATCAAGCTCTTTCTAGGTATACTAGAAACTTCCAGGGAGGTGTGTTGGAGGAAGTTGGAGCTAAACCATGCAGGACACCGGCCCTCCAGGACCGAGTTTGGACACCCCTGGCTTAAACGATCGACCTCAACCTGAAAACAACTGAAGCACGGCCGCGCGCAGCCAGTGTTGCCAGATGTAGCTGACTGATTCCAGCCCAAAAACTATCCAAAACTCGCCGAAATGCAAAAAATCTGGCAACACTGCACCCAGCAGGAACGTTAACTCGTGAGAGAGCCATTCTCCACGTTGATTGGCTGAGAAGATGTAACGTAAGATGAGATAGAAAACGTGTCTAACTCCACCTTCTCCTGTCACAGACAGTAGACACAAGATGCAGCTATCAATAAGTATAGAAGCCCTAAGATTACAATGAAACTCATTTTAAATGCCATCAATTTCTGAAATTATCGTACATTATAGGATTTTTTTCATTATTGATCGTACATCGTACAGAGGTCGAACTTATCGTACAAATACGATAATTATCGTACGTCTGGCAACACTGAACAGCCTGGAAATGGCCAAAACCCCTCTAAAACCAGGCTGGTCGACCAGCTAAAGCCAGCCAACCAGCTTAGGTTGGTTTAAGCTGGTTTTTTTAGCAGGGAAGTATTATAGTAATATTACTATAATATTACAGGGTAGTATTATAGTTTTTGAACCACACCATAGTAAAGTATATTGTAATAGTCTTTACAGCACTTTGTTAATAAATGATCATAGCATACTGTAGTATTAACTGTGGTGATCTGATAAAGCAATAAATACTGTAGCTAGTATACTTTAGCTTTACTGCAGTAAACTGTGGTGTATTGTAATATAATACCCTATAGTTGTAGAAAACTGCAGCATTGGGTCATTCGTTTATTTTACAGTTGTTTATAGTTGTAATTCGTTTATATTATAGTTGTTGTGTTACCATAGCAACTATAAAAATACCACAGCAGATTAATTCAAGGACTTTACTACAGTATGACTTAAAAAAACTATAGTATTTACTAGGGGTGTCAAAATTAATCGTTTCTTCGGTGCACCGCTAAGCAGACGCGGACAATTCGGTATCGGTTCAGTAATAATCATAACCGGTTATTATGTACTGACGTCATTTATCTCATATGTGCGATGTCGCTGTAGCTTACTATAGTGAGGGAGGAGAGCGCGAGTAACTACAAAAAAACACAGAAACTGTGCACAATTTCACTGCGTGTGTGTTTGCTGGACAGTCTTTCACTGACACTTACAGCAGAAGCCCCTGTTTTACTGCGATTGAGAGAATGAAAGTAAACTCAGTTTCTCTCTCTCTCTCTCACTGTGGCCCATTTGACCTGCTGGCATCACTTTTCTTCTACTCTCGGTTGTTACATCGATACTTCTGGACACAAACACGAGCGCGTGTCTGCAGAGTTTTCTCCACCGCGTCTATCATGGATCAGCTGTGATCACCACTGCCGTTTATCAGTGTTTAAACCAAGCCTTACTCATCTGTTAAGAGCGACAGTGCTTAGAGCCAATCGCAGCCCTTTCAGTTGAGCGCGTGACCAAACAAAGGGGTGTAAGAAAGAACTTGCTAGACAGGACTCAGAAAGCGAGCGGGATATTGATATTTGTTTATTTGCTATAAATGCTTGTGTTGTTTAAAGGCACAGTTTATATATCTGACTGTTTGTATTAAAGGACAAAACTGTATTACAAATAGTATAAAAATATATTTATACATTTTAATACAAGAATTGCTGTGCTGTGAAGAAAATATAAAACTGCAGGAAAGCATCGGCAATGCATCGTGATGCACCGAGATATCGAATGGCATGATAATCGTAACCAAACCATGAGACCAGAGTAGGTTCACACCTCTACTATTTACTATTTATCCTGTTTTTTTTAATCGGGGTGTTTTCTTTTATGCTATAGTGTTTTTTAAACCATACTATAGTAAAGTACTTGAATTAATCAGTTGTGGTTATTTTTGATATGGTAACACAACAACATAGTAATTGATCTGTTGTGGTGATTCTATAGTTGCTATGGTAACACAACAACAGTAACTGATCTGTTGTGGTGATTCTATAGTTGCTATGGTAACAACAGTGTAGTAATTGATCTGTTGTGGTGATTCTGCAGTTGCTATGGTAACAAAACAACAGTAATTGATCTGTTGTGGTGATTCTATAGTTGCTATGGTAACACAACAGCATAGTAATTGATCTGTTGTGGTGATTCTATAGATGCTATGGTAACACAACAACAGTAACTGATCTGTTGTGGTGATTCTATAGTTGCTATGGTAACAACAGCGTAGTAATTGATCTGTTGTGGTGATTCTGCAGTTGCTATGGTAACAAAACAACAGTAATCGATCTGTTGTGGTGATTCTATAGTTGCTATGGTAACACAACAGCATAGTAATTGATCTGTTGTGATGATTCTATAGTTGCTATGGTAACACAACAGCGTAGTAATTGATCTGTTGTGGTGATTCTGCAGTTGCTATGGTAACACAACAACATAGTAATTGATCTGTTGTGGTTATTCTATAGTTGGTATGGTAACACAACAACTATAATAATATAAACAAATGACCCACTACTGTAGTATTTTACAACTATAGAGTATATTTTACTACAATACACCACAGTTTACTGTAGTAAAGACTGAAGTACACTACAATATTTATTACAGTTTATCAGTTCACTATAATAATATTATTGCAGTAGCATTCATTAACATAAATACTATGTACAGTATAATACATCAAAAAACACTATAAATTACTGCAGTTGTTTTCACGTGGCTGTTGTTTTCTGTTACAGTGAGTCAAGAGCAGGGGGATTCAAAGGAGAAGAAAGAACCTGTAGATGCTGCCAAAAATACTCTTTTGGAAGATGTGGCCAAAATCAGCATGGACTACAGGCAGATTGCAGTGATATTGATGTGTGTAGTCTGCGCACTTCTGGGTTCAGTTGCTGGAGCTCAGAATGGGGTTTTGGGATCTTTCACTGGAATAGTCTTTGGTATTGTTGTAGGACTTTTACTTGCAAGTGTCACCATGTACATTCACACTAACTTTTATTTACGTGTTAATTCAAAACAGTCTACATGTAAAACATCATAAGCACTTTGTTTTACACAGATTTTTAATATATATATATATATTTTTTTTTTTATTACTTGTTGCATATTGGATATTTGTTTTGCATTTTATACATTGCAAGAAAAAAAATCTTGTTTTTCTTTGTTGAGAGATTATTTTGCTTGTTATAAGAAAAAACTGACTTCATTTAGACATTTTTTTGTAAAACAAGACAATAATTTGACAATATTTCGCTTGTCTATAGAAAATGCTTCTTGATTTAAAATATTTTAGATATTTGGATTAGAACAAGACAAAAAAATAAGTAAGAAAGGCATTTTTTGCTGCGTATACTTGCATTATATGTATTCATACTTCATACATTCCCTATTTCCTATTATTTATACCACATTCATCTTTAGTTTTTACATGATTGCTGTGGTCCTGCCACATTTATACAGCTTTAAGAAGCACCATAAGAAATATAAAAGTGTTTGTTTTGGATGTTTTTTGTTACTTGTGTTTATGGACTTCTAATTTATTCATTCTTTATGAACATTTATAATGCTTTTTTTCATACTTTTTTTGTCTGTGATTATCTTGGGCTCAACTGGAGCTTTTTATTTTCATTTTAAATATAATATGTAAAAAAAAATGAGTTTTGCTTTTGAATTATTTCTATATATAGTAAGTTTCAAATACTACAGCCATGTTAAGGAGAAACTAACATATGTTTTTAAACAGAGAGATTTAATGGCATTTCATTGCAACTAATAGTTAAATCTCAAACACATATGCCATAATCATAGATATATACACTAGAAATCACATACGAACCCTGAGCATGCGTCAATCGTGCCGCCACATTGATACAGTGCTCCCAGGACAAATGTCATTCAACCGCACTAGTCAAGACAGTGCGCCAATCTGAATATGCTGGACTTTAGCGCTGTGTACGGGTGTAGTAACGACCAAACAAAGAAAATAAAACACAAAGGCAGAACATTTCATAGGTAAGATTTAGGTTTTTATGTTTTTTTATGTTACAAACTTCTGTGCTCAACAAGTCGCGTTATTGATGATAATAAAGTCACTTGCATTCACCATAAGGCAAAGTAGCACCAACTCGCACTAAATACCAGGCTTATGCTAGTTTTGTTGAATAAAATTAGCAAAGAATGTTATGAAATATGACAATATGATGCTGCGGTGCCAGAAACGTGTATTATTGTCGGCTAAGTGAACGAGTCGTTCATAACGGAGATTCATTCACAAACGAATCGCTCCCTCCGTTAGAATTAGAACTGAAAGCAGGAGAGGGGGTGTGTTTCAGGACATGGATTAGATTAAACTTAACAGAGAGGGATGATAATACATTTCCATGCACACAAACACTCGCTTTTTGTCGGCAATGCCCGTGTGGTCACTTATCCATCGAGGTAAAAAAAAGTGATGTATTTATAATTTTATTAATTAAAAAAGATATTTGCATACTGACCACCGGGAAAACTCCTGATCATAGATATATGTATATATGTGTATATCTCTGGCTCTGGATGAACAGTCCTCCACTGCACCTTGGTCCCGCATTCATTTCAAAGAAGCGCTACCCTGTACTAAAATGGCGGCTCTATTGACGCATTCCTTCCAATAGACAACAACAGTTTAGGTGACATCTAATGTAAATATCTATGTGCCAAATTAAAACTAAATTCTCTATTTCTTAAGGTTAATGTGGAACATCTCGCTGAGTTAATTTATGATATTTATTTTATGCATTCACCCTGTAATTATTCAACCGAAAGTCGCTGTATAATTGACTATTATTAAGTTTGAAATACTTAAAAATCAGAAATCCTACCACCGTGTTTATCAGTTGTGGGGTAAAGTCTAGATCGGATACACGGCCGGCCGAAAGTGCGATATGCACATTAATATAGCGGCATTTTTTTATGACACTGTATAACAATAATTAATATTTTTACAGTACTGTGACGGTTGGGTTTAGGGTTGGTGTGGGGGTACCCTGCTAAAAACTAACTCCAGCTTAAACCAGCCTAAGATGGTTGGCTGGTTTTAGCTGGTCGACCAGCCTGGTTTTAGAGGGGTTTTGGCCATTTCCAGGCTGGTTTCCAGCCATTTCCAGCCTGGTCTTAGCTGGTCAGGCTGTTAGTTGACCAGCTAAAACCAGCTTGACCAGCCAAAACCAGCTATATCCAACTTAAACCAGGCTGGTCTAGCTGGTTTTAGCTGGTTTAAGCTGGTCATTTTCACTGGAAACCAGCCTGGAAATGGCTAAAACCCCTCTAGAACCAGGCTGGTCGACCAGCTAAAACCATCTTAGGCTGGTTTAAGCTGTTTTTTTTCAGCAGGTAGACGTTAATAAAATACAATAAATCGGAAATTTCATAAATAACATAAATTATTCTCGTTAACTTTCGGCTGCAAACGTATCCGATCTAGCAACAACCGTTGTGTGGGCCACAGGGCGTCCTCTACCGTCCGCCATTTATGTTTACAACGGATATACAGTATCGCTTACCGGAACTACGTGGGTCAAGGTGGAAGCTAGTGGCGCGAAATCACAGAGCATATATGGGTGAGTTTATGTGTATAATTCAGCATTCAACTTGATTTAATTTATGCCTATGTACGTGTTTTGCGGAATTATTTTGCTAAATCTTCCACTTACATGGTTCTAAACTCAGGGTTTTTGCAAATACAAACACAAACAGACGGAGAAAGGGAATAGCGTTAAACTGAGAGCTAATCGTTGAGGTAAAGTTGGTTTTATATTCGCACATTGAGACTTTCCTTAATTGTATATGTTCAGAAAAGTATTATTTGCTAATTCATAATAGGGGAATCATATTTCCAGCCAAAGACTATCAAAGTACAACACTGTTCAGTGAATTAAACAGTGCTAATGTTGTTTTGAAGTCACATTTGCATGCTATTTCTGACCGGATACTTAAAGTAACATGGTAAGCAATATAGGGACCGTGTTACGAGTTCTCACTGAACGAATGTGTGAATATAAAACCAACTTCCCTTCAATGAGCTAATCATGTCACACAACAAACATTTCAATGCTGAAAACAAGACTAAACATAAATACACGACATTAAGAGACAGTAAAAGATAATAATAAAGACAGACCGAGGTGAACTGTATGTTATTTTTATGCAGCATCTATATTGATTATCAAATGACATGAAATATCTTTGTTTTTATTAGTTTACTATTCAGTTAATGTTAGCGAAGAGTCATACAAATAATAATAATAATAAAAAACGAAATAGTGATATGTTCATGTGCTCTATGCTTTTTTTCTTGTTATAATGCTTTATTATAGTTGTATAGTTATGGGATTAGCTGTATAATTTTATTTATTATGCTTTATTTACATTGAGTGTACATGTAGGTTGTCTGTTACAATACTATATTACTGTGTTTTTGACTGCTGACCGAGTTTTCCTTAAGACGTGTCAGTTGTATCATATTTAAGTACATAAATTCAGACCAGGCTTTCTGCAGGGTCTTAAAAACACTTAAACTGTCTTAAATCTCAAAATGCAAATTTTAGGCCATAAAAAGTCTTAAATTTACTGAAATATTGTGTTGTTGGTCTTAAATCTTTTTTTAAACAGGTCTTAATTTTCCTTTCTTTATGTATTGCTACCCAATCTGGCCAAAACCCATACAATGATCTCAATAACACTTTAAACTTTTTATTTAAATATGTAATTTTGAACTCTATTTATCATAATGGTTTAATTATTTTCCTTACAATAACATTTGTTTAAAAGTGCTCCATGTATTTAAACCGACCTGGACAGATTGTTGTCCGTAGATTTAGTTTATTATAGTTTTTAAAGCTTTTAAAACATTTGTTCATTTTTTAATTTTATTTTAAAGACCGTTTATGTTTGGAAAAAAGTGTATGAATACAAGTAAAGCTTGCTTGTTTTTACGCAATGTTTGAAATATTTTGCTAGAAAATAAAATCTAAAATATTTTAATTGTTTATTATTAATGTATTATTGTATTAAATGTATTAAATTGTAATATGTTTTTGATAGGTCAAATAAAAATCTTTACCATTTGGGCCATTTGAAAAATTAATTAACCTTTAGCGCTTTATGAGTCTAAAATTTGATTCATAACTGTACGTTCACACCGAAAGCGGCGAGAGCGTCGTAGTAGCCGGAAGTCATTCATTTTCAATGGGAGCCGGCGGCGATAAGCGGTGAGGAGCGGCACGTCTTCGCCGGTGTGGGCGTCGAGGAGAGTTGAAATCAAGTCAACTTTATGGTAATGAGTATTTTATACAGTCATTGGTAATGAGTAGGCCCACACGGAATCTGCGCGCGCAGAATTCTGCAGATTTTCCGCAGATTTTCCGTAGATTTCCGCAGATTTTTAGCCCATCATTAATTCTGTTTATTTACTTAAAGTTAACTATTTACAGTTAATCTAATTGGATTTTCATTTTAAACATTAAATACAAGTTAAAAAGATATTATTTTTTATTTAACATATTAGGTTTTATATAACAGCCTTTATATAACTAGGTTTTAGTTATGAAACTCCCAAAATAATTCCGCAGAAATCCGCAGATTTTTACCAAAATTCTCAGCAGAAATAGCAAAAAGCGTCCGCAGATTCCGTCTGGCCCTGGTAATGAGCTGTGACTCAGTTCGGCGGCAACCAATCGGAATGTAGAAGTCCACCGCTTGAGAGGAGTCAGAGAACACAGTCACTGTGAACTTTGGTTCTGACCACAGTTGTTCCCAAGGGTTTGATTATTGCAGTCGCCAGATTTCCAATTATTTGCGATGTTTTTCTTACAGGAACGTACATTAAAAAAAATTACTGATGTAAGAAAAAATGAGGACGACGTAGAAATCTCCATGAAAAATGTTTATTCAGCCTAGCAGTCTCAAAGTACACGGCAGTACCCTGGTTTCACCGGTTGTTGCTAGATCGGATACGTTTGCAGCCGAAAGTTAACGAGAATTATTTATGAAATTTCCGATTTATTGTATTTTATTAACGTCTACCCCCACACCAACCCTAAACCCAACCGTCACAGAAGCAGAAGTTGTACAGAGTATTATTTATCTTATCTATTAAATTACCCAATAAATTGTATTTTTAACCCCCACCCCAACCCTAAACCCAACCGTCACAGTACTGTAAAAATATTAAATATTGTTATACTGTGTCATAAAAAAATGCCGCTATATTAATGTGCATATCGCACCTCTGGCCGGCCGCATATCCGATCTAGACTTTACCGATTTCACCGGAGTCAGAATGAACCCTGAACGTTCTTAAACTCAAACCTTTATACTGTTTTAGCTGTTGCCTTTAGACTAGCCTTTAGATGTAAATGAAGTTGCTCCTTGGCTGTTGACCCAGCTGTATTCCCTATCTCTGTATGTTAATGCAGTTTCAACACCATTGATGAGATGGTTCTCTGTGCACCACACCCATCCCCATTCTACAAGTCGAGATGTAGTCACCTCAAACAATGCAGAGACAACTAACTGTTGACTTCTCTTTTCTCTCATAAGTCAGCCCTTTTGGGAAATGAGCATCAGTTCACCATTTAGAGTGGAAATTGGGTCGAGGCAGACTTATTTCTTACACTGACGAGATACTGCATCAATGTTATATATATATTTTTTTTTCTTTAAAAAAAAAAAGCGGGAATCTCATGCGACAATACAAAACAGTTTTGCTGCTTCAGAATATTTCAGGCATATGGACCCATTGGATAATTAAGTGGAGCAAAGCCACACCACATGCAACTAGATCTTCTGTAGTTAAATGAATTTGATAAAAGTGTGCAACATCTTCACGCTAGAAAGCATGTCTTAAGTGGGAATGTAACTGATTTGCTGATATGCTGCAACAGCTCCTTTAAATACGAGATCGACCTTTGACGCTCTCGCTGCTTTCGGTGTGAACATACAGTAATGGTCTTAAAGTCTTAAATTTAACCTGGTGAAACCTGCAGAAACCCTGTCAGACATACACAGCCCAATGTCAGTTTGTGAATGTGTGAGCTAATGGAGGTTAGTTATCATCATTGTGTTATTAACGCTAATGTTGTGAACGTGTGTGTTGTTAATAGAAGGTTTTTCATTATTATTATTGTGTGTTATTAACGCTGATGTTGTGATTGTGAATGTGTGTGTTGTTAATAGAGGTTCATTCATTCACTTTCTTTTTTGGCTTAGTCCCTTTATTCATCAGGGGTCGCCACAGCGGAATGAACCGCCAACTTATCCAGCACATGTTTTACACAGCGGATGCCCTTCCAGCTGCAACCCATCACTAAAAACATCCACACATACACTACGGACAATTTAGCTTACCCAATTCACCTATATCTAGGGCTGGGCGATATGGCAACAAAAAAAAAATCTAGATTTTTTCATAAAGTTTGACCGATTCACGATTTCGATTTTTATTTATTTTTTTACTGTGTAACTATAGTCAACTTAAAACATTACAACAACATGATGAAGTAACAATCTCTTTATAAGTAACTTGAAAAACCATCAGGTTAAGGAACATGTATTTTTAATGGCCATACATACATAAATTGGTCGACAAGGTGAAGCCTATTACATTCCTTCAAAGAGCACCATACTCTCACAAGTGAGCTGTTAATTAGGCGCGCCATCATGTGATCGGACAATATTGCCTCTTAATTATTCTGCCATTGGTGCAATTATAATGTATCTAGAGCTGCTTTTCCACTATTGTGCTGAATCATTCTTTTTGCTAAACTGTTCCATTCCATGACAAACCGGACCAGACAGTACTGAAACGTTTTCATTTTCCACTGTCGTGCTGCAACAGAGCTCTTTGGAACGTTATACAAACCGCATCAGTAATGGCCTTGGTATCGCAATGTAAACTGCTTACCTTGTTCATTTAAATTTAAATAAATGCCGAAACTAGTTTTTTTCATGCTCACTTGTAAAAGAAAAAGCAACTGTGTGACTAAACGCGGTTATGGCACTCTCTCATATAGGGATGCTAAACATAGCTTCAATAGAAGTCACAGCACCCGTATTTATGTAGAGGTCATATGTTGTGCAGCTTTGGGCAAATTATATTTGGAGAGAAAATGACCAAAATGTAACGTGAAGATTGAAAAGGATTGGAGGGGAAATAAATATTTCAAATCTCTGTACATAACAGAAGAATAAACAATGATAATGCAACAATAGTTTATCTGTATTAGTGGCATGGCAGAAATATATATTTAGACGGGCCTTGTCAAAGTGAGCGGGCACTTTCACTAATAAAAAATATAGCACTTAAATTATTGCATAATCAATAAAATAACAGCGGTTTTATATCAAAAGTTGGTAATGATATAAAATATACTACATTTTGATGGTAAAATATAACCATTTAAATGATTTCAGTATTCAAACATTAAATAACGAATGCATCAAGTTAAATATAAAAAAACGAATGAAACACATAGCATATCAGGATATAAAGGACTATATTTAGCAAAATGCTGCTCTTTTTATCTTTGTAATTTTATAGTTTTATTTTGTTATTTTAATTATTTTTTGTCTTCATAAATAACTAACGAGCTATAGACAAACTCCTGCTTGAGGTTTTAGAAAATATTTGTGCGTAGCTACACCACCCAGTATATATTAAAGATCACCGTGAACAACCCACAGAAACCTGTTACATACCTATCTATATTTAAATGTCTGTCTTATATTTAACTGAATCGTGTAACAGCCTATAGCTGAAATGTTGGAAATTGCTCAATTTATTTTTATAAGACATTTGTCAAAACGTATTGATATTTTTTTGGAGTAAAAACAATACCGACATTTAAGAATCCATATTTATTTTATTTATTCATTCATTTGACTTGTTTATTGGTGCATATATGGGTTATGATTTATTTAATTCATAGCTACAGTACCTTGGACAGCTACTGTGCCACTCCGTAATTCAAGCAAAAGTCCAAATTAAAGAAAGATTTGACTTTCTGCGGTGACCGACATTCACAACACGCCGTAACCGTCCTTCAGGTGGTGCGCGGGTATAATATACAAAACCAGCCGTCTGGGCTTTGAATTAGGTGCAATTATTTCCTCGTGTGTGTGTGTGGAGCGATGGGTGCGCGGGCCAAAGTGACTGAAAGCGATCTAGAAAGTTAAGTTGGTTGCCCACACCTCCGCCTGTCGAGCCTCCTCTCCTCGCGCGTGCGCCCGTCTCGCAGCTCGCGCGGGAGAGACAGACGGCTGCGGGGACGCGATTAACAGCACGACGCGCGTGGAAACATAAGCGAAGCTGGCTGGCTGACTGCGGTTGCCTTGGCAGCGGGGCTGTTGTTGCTCTAGCGGGAAAATGTCCCGGTGCTCCAAATGGCCAGTCTGCCCTGGCGCGCTTCCGCTGAGCCAGCTGTGGTAGCTCATCAACAGAGCCGCGACGTCAACACACAGAATCAGCACAATTCAGCACCGTTGTCTAACAGTTTAGAACGGTTTGGCACGATAGTGGAAAAGCGGCTTTAATATTTTTATTAAAAAATCCCGATTCCTCGATTTTATAAAAAATAAAATCATCTTAAAACGTAAATTCGAATTAATCGAAAAAATCGCCCAGCCCTACCTATATCGCATGTCTATGGACTTGTGGGGGAAACCGGAACACCCGGGGGAAACCCACGCCAAGACGGGGAGAACATGCAAACTCAACACAGAAATGCCAACTCACCCAGCCGAGGCTCGAACCAGCAACCTTATTGCTGAGAGGCAATCGTGCTACCCGCTGTGCCACTGTGACACCTGTTAAAGGAGGTTATTCATCATTATTATTATGTGTTATTAATGCAGAATGTGTTGTGAAAATGTGTGTGTGCAGGTGAAGATGAGCAAGCGAAGGCCAGCCACTCTCTCTGATGGCCAGTGTGTCTCTCTGGTCTGTCCTCCATCCTCAGGTTATTCCAGATGTTGTGATGGAGTGTTTTGCTGATGTGTGTGTGTGTTCAGGTTCAGGAGCTCCTGCGGGAGAGATTGTGTCATCAGAAGTTGCCAGATCAGCCCATAGGCCTCGACTCACAGCACAAGTGCGTTCGCTTCACTTAGTGTGTGTATGTGTGGATCTGAACGCTTAACCTGTATGTGTTTGTGTGGATGTTAATAGTTACCCCTTGTGTGTGGGTGGATTCCTACCCCCTGTGTGTGTGGATTTGTACTTTGTATGTGAATCTGTTTGTGTGTGTGTGTGTGTGTTCTTATCCTGTGTATATGTTTGTGTGTGATCTTGAATGCTTAATCTGAGTGTGTCTATTCTAACGTATTCTTGTGTGTCGGTGGATTCCTAATCCCTGTATGTGTGTGTGTATGTTAACTTGAACACTTGAATCTATGTGCATGTTTGTGTGTGTATTCTTATCCTGTGTGTTTGTGTGTATTCTTACCCTGTGTGTTTTTGTGTTTGTATATGTGTACTTAACCAGTGTGTGTGTGTGTGTTCAGGCACCTGCTGGAGCTGCTGAGGCGAACTGCTGTTCATGGAGAAAGTAACTCCGTCCTCATCGTCGGTGCTCGAGGATCTGGTAAAACTATGGTATGATTTACTGACGGCTGATAAAAGATATCAAAACATAAATATCAAATGCAGATAATATCATTTACTCGCCCTCATGTTTCATTAAATATCTTTTACATGAAACATAAAAGAAGAAATGTATTAAGAAGGTTTATGCTGCAACATTCATTTGTCATAAAGGCCCTGAAAATGTTTACCTTAATAAGAAATGACATAATGTAATTAAATAATTTATGTAGTCTTTTATTGCAGTACATAAAAATAACAATAAAAAATGAGGATTTATTTATTTATTTATTTTATAAATAATATTCTTGGTGTGAATTTTCAAAAATATATATATTTACTATATACAATTATTTATATATATATATATATATATATATATATATATTAGGGATGCAACAATACAGTTAGCTTACAGTTCAATACATACCTCAGTTTTTTAACACGGTTTTCGGTTGAGTTCGGTTCTGATGGCTTGAAACATAAGTGTTTTTTTTTGTTGTTCTATGCTTAGGAAATAGGAACAGTAAGAAAGAGAAAAAATAAAAACGATTTATTGCAATACTCCTTTATTTTACTTCAAAGCCAAGAAAGGTACTCTAGTTCCTAGTGTACTGTATAATAAACAAATTAACACTGAAATCTCACAGCTGCTGGTAGCCCATGTACAAACAGGGGAACACATAAATTCCTACTTTTTAAAAATAAACATGCATGTGAAGTTAATGAACATAAATTGACCATTTCAAATAAACATATTTGTACTTCAGTTAGGCCTGTCACAATAATCAATATATCGACACATGGACATCAATTCAATTCAATTATATTTATTGACGCAATATATATCGCCCATACATAAAAACAATTCTAGCAACATTTTAACTGATTGTGCAACATCTCTACCTCTACTGGAGGTGTCAGTATGGTTAAAAACACTATAGTGTTTACTATAAACTACGATAGTATATTTTCATGTGGATGTCTGACAACTAAAAATAGATCTGGTAGCAGATATATTACTTTTGACCTTGCGCTTTTTTGTTAGCACTAATTATTATTCATTTAGGATATGCTTTTTCACATTCTGATTTCAATGCCTAATTATTAAATTGTTAAACTGACTATAATTAAATTAAATATTCTTAAGAATAAAATATTGTGTGTTTTTTGAAAGTGTACTTGCATTGTGATATTATATTGTCATTCTGGCATTATATAATGAGTGGCATAAAATGGTCTTAAAATGACAATAATATCGTTTATCGCAATATATTTTGGTGCAATATATCGTACAACCAAAAATAGGTATCGTGACAGGCCTAACTTCAGTAAATATAAATAAACCATCCTAATTAAACTAAACACTGCCTTCCGTTCGATTAGTCTATACGTGTAACCGAAATGTCCCCACACCGCGGATTTGAAAGACACCGGCACTTCCTCTACTGTTGCCTCACTTCACTGCCACTCGCCATGTTAAAGTGTGGAATGATGGTGGAGCGCCCCCTAACTTTAGAGCATAGTGATTGAATATTTACTCGCGGGGAGGAGTTTCCTCATCTCAGCTCGTAGACTTTCAGGCACACACAAACAGTCAATTCGGAGAGAAATAAAATGCACATAAATTATTTAAACGTAAAACCGGAAAAAAACGCAATTCACAAGCGCGTATTGAACCGTGGATGTCGTACCGAACAGTTCAATATTGTATTGAGAATTGTGGCATCTCTTATATATATATATATATATATATATATATATATATATATATATATATATATATATATATATATATATATATATATATATATTTTAGAGATGCCATTTTTGTACTTTTTTTGTACTTTTTGTATTCTTCTGTTCAAAATGCGGCAGTGTGTTGTCTGAAAAAGCACATTTTTGTGATGTTATGCACAAAAATTATCTAAATGACAACAGTATTACTTTAAATTTGAAAGGAATGCTGTCAGCAGTTACAGAATAAAACAATCAATGTATTTTCAATCCAGATAAGCTGAGCATTTCTAAGTGGTCATAGTGTTGTGATGTTTGCTGATGTGTGTTGCAATGTTTGTGCAGTTGTTGGGTTGTGTTCTCCGAGAGCTCATGAGTCTGAAGGAGGTGCAGAAGAATGTTCTCCTGGTGGAGCTGAACGGTGAGATCCTGCACATCATTGTAATTTTGTTTATACTCTGGATTAAACACTAGGGGCTCTATTTTAATGATCTAGGCGCAAAGTCTAAAGCTGGATTTATACTTTCGCCTGGCACCGCATTGCACACCTCTGCTGACTGCGCGCGCACCTTATGAAACGGACTAGGCTTTTATACTTGCCGCGTTCGCTGTTGTGATATTCTTTAAAACGACAAGGGGCGGTCAAAAGAAACTGACCGTAAAGTCAGATGGATAAACAAAGTAGAAAGTTTCCGAAACTATGTCATATCAGTAATATCTTTCAATATTTTTAAACTAATTATTTTTATTGTTTTATAAATATATATATATATATATATATATATATATATATATATATATATATATATATATATATATATATATATATATATATATATATATATATATATATATATATATATGCATCAGTGCAACAGTCTGGTTTTCTGAACCCAGGTCTTCTGCAGACGGATGATAAAATCGCTCTGAAAGAAATCACGCGGCAGCTGCATCTGGAGAACGTCGTAGGAGACAAAGTGTTTGTGAGTTTCCCATGTTATTAGTGAAGTTTTTTTCTGTTGTTCTATTAAAGGGATAGTTCACCCAGAAATTAAAATATACTTACTATTTACTGACCCTCAAGTGGCTCAACCTTTATGACTTTCTCCATACTCTTGAATACAAAAGAAGATATTTTGAAGAATGTTGGAAACCTGTAACCTGACTTACAATACAATGGAAGTCAATGGTTACCAATTTCCAACATTTTTCTAAATATCTTCTTTTGTGTTTAACAGAAAAAAGAAACTCAGGAAGGTTTGAAACATGTTAAAAGTGTGTAAATGATGACAGAATTAAATTGTTGGGTGAACTATCCCTTTAATGTTTTTATACTGATGGTTTTTCTTGTATTACAGGGCAGTTTTGCGGAGAATCTGGCTTTTCTTTTGGAGGCTCTCAAGAAAGGTGAAGCTTGCGTTATTTTTATGTTATCTGTATTATTATATATATATATTTATATATATATATATATATATATATATACACACACACACACAACAGTTCTGTCTGGTTCTTGATTCTGATTGGCTGATAGCTGTGCGATTAATCTGCAATAACAGCATTTGTACAACCTCCTCACTCTTCTGTATTACTCCGCCCACATACAGCGACATGAGGACACTTTACAGTTTGACAAATATTGCAGCTGTTGGACAACACAATGTACTTTTGAGGCATTTTAGTCGAGAATGTAGCTGTTTAGATTGCAACCATGTCGTTTATTTATAAGGATAGTGACTATTTCAAAATATTTATAATTTCTGAGAGAGCGTGTCGGTGTCCACTAGCCAAAGACGGTTGACGTTGTCTATCCACAAGATGACGCCAGAACCGCATAATAAGCCCTTGCTTAGAAGATTAAAACAGCGTGATTTTAACTACAGCTGATCAAACCATTATTAAACTGGTAAGTGATAAGTCGATCTCTCTCATTTGTATAGATTGCAACTATGCAGTTTATTTATAAGGACAGCGCCTATTATAATACAGTTACTTTCCTATCCCGGTTCTCAACAGTGTTATTCAGAGACCTCACCCCCGAACACCTGCTCCTTATCGCAAACACAACAGCAGTCTGGTAGTGATTGTGCTGCTTTATTCGGGGTTAATTATTGTGATATCCTGATGCAACAGAGAAATACTGTAGACTGTAACACTGTAAGAAGATATCTCTGTAGACGGAGGGCATTTCATGTCAAGTTCAGCCTTATAATCTTAAAATGTCAGCAAAATCAGCTGTTTTGTCATCACTTTAGACATTACGCTAGAGAGAGTCATTCAGACACTGGCTCTAAAGTGACGTTGGTGAATTAGTAACAGCTTCTGCTGTTCTGACGTCAGCTGCAGATGTGAATGAATGGCGGAAGAAAGTAGTTCCCAATACAAAAGGATTTTTAGACTCTCCGTGTTTGATTTTCTTTTTTTATATACGCGATTGTGCCGTCGAACTGTTGTATAAACGCAATATCACACTCGTAGCAGTGCGATATGGCTGTATATCAGCACTGGTGGGAACGCTAAGGAACGCACGCCTCCCACCAGTGCTGATATACAGCCATATTGCACTGCTACTCGTGTGATATTGCTCATATATATATATATATATATATATATATATATATATATATATATACAGGGCTTGACATTAACTTTTTTGATCACCAGCCACTGTGGCTAGTAGTTTTCCAACATTACTAGCCACTCGCCATTTTCACTAGCCACAATTTTATAGTTGGGAAAATATATTTTATACACATAAATATGACTTTGACATGCTAAAATTACTTGATTTAGATGTTGCGTTTTCTCCACATGCCTCATTCATTTCACTTTCTGTGTGTCGTGTATGAGCTTGCTCAATGTTCATGAGCAAATGGTTTCATGGTTTATTACAATTAGTTTTTATTTCACATCATTTTCAGAGCTCAAAATGAAGGATTAACCAAATTTATCTCTGACCACACCAAACATAAACAATTAATTATTTCTTAGCCACAAATTTTAAATACAAAAACAAGCATAATATAGCTGTTTACTATACTCTTTATTTAACAAAACATGTGCACAGTAATCTGTCCTGGCTAAAGGTCCCAGAACCCCAGTTAACTACACATAAATGGGGAGTAATCTCCCATTAAAGCATGTTATTGTAAAAAATGATAATTAAACCACATTACGCAAAAGAAAGCAGGTAAAACACATACCGTGTGATAATGAAAGGATTATAACGCACACGGTTAACGTTAGACCCATAAATAATCTGTTCTATAATGGTGAAAGCGAAAGCAACCGGTGCTGCTTACAAAAATACACACCTGGAGCTCTTTAAAGCAGCAGGACTGTGGGTGCATGTTCATCACTTTAGTCTATTTGAAATAGAACCGATCACATCAGCTGTGTTTCTAAACACGGTTGCTTCACGCAAGGAAACGAGAGCGCGCACGCGTTTTAAACAGTCGCGCGCATCAGCTGCGAGAGATCATCCTCTCATTCGGTATTCATCTGCTTTTTTATTGCTCATGTGAACGTAATTATTTTTGTCAGTCGTGTTGCTTCTTAATTGTAAGATCGCCTTTGCATGCATATTGGACCATCCTTATTGTCGAACCCTGCTTTTATGAATTATTATCCGGGAAAATTGTTTTCAACCAGCCAAAGTGGCTAGTGGGAGTGTCTGTCTTACCCGCCACCACTGAAATCTACCCGCATTTGGCGGGTTGGCGGGTGTTAATGTAAAGCCCTGGATATATATTTATTTATAATACTGTATCACAATTTGAATTTATTTCAACAATAATTAATAACTTATTATTTTTTTTGTTTTTCCTTTAGTTGTAGTTTAGTTTAGGTTTTAGTCATTTTATGTATATTTTTTTTTAATTTCCTAAATATTTATTTACTTTTAAAGTTGTATGAATCTTACATTATCACATATCAAACTGAGAAAGCATATATAATCTATTTAATGTAATATTAAACAAGGATAACTTTTATTAAATGATTAAGTTATTATTATGTAATATGTTTTTGATGTTTGTTTATTTAAAGTTTTGATTTTACTATTTTATTTCTATATATTTATTTACTTTAAGTTTTAAGAATGTTAAGTTTGTTTGTTTTTTTATCTGAAATAATGCAATGTAAAATTAAAACATCTTATTCATTTAATAATTACATTTTTGTATCATCTCTTACTGAAAATATATTAATCTAGTCTTGAAATAAGCCATAAGTTGCTGATGGGACAATAAACAAACAAACAAACAGACATACTTTTAATTTGTGGTTCTACTAATCTTATTACTTATTTAATGCTTTATGCAACACGTCTAGTTTGTTGTGCACCATTTAACATTTCCCATAAGTTTTTGTATTCAAATGATTTTGTCATATTAAAGAAAGCCTCCCACTTTATATTAAGTGGCCTTAACCACTACTGCTTGCATCAGAAAATAGATAGTGTTCTTACTGTTTATAATGTATTGCAGAACACTTGTGGTGCTCTTAGGGTGGGATACGGGGCAGGTTGGGGACAAGTTTGGTGCTATGGGTAGGTTTAAGGGTGATGCATTTATTTTCAGGCTTTATTGTTTCTGCTGTGTTGTCAGGTGATAAGAGCAGCAGTCGTCCTGTGCTCTTCTTGCTGGATGAGTTTGATCTGTTCGCTCATCATAAGAACCAGACGCTGCTCTACAATCTGCTGGACGTTTCTCAGTCTGCGCAGACGCCTGTGGCTGTGGTCGGACTCACCTGCAGACTGGTGCGGCTTCATACAAAACAGCCAGCAGACATCTTTAATAATGCAATGATGTCTGTTTGTCATCACTCTTTATGCAATGCTCTTCATTGTAGTATGTGTCTGTTGTAGGATGTGCTGGAGCTGCTGGAGAAGCGGGTGAAGTCTCGATTCTCTCACAGACAGATTCATCTCTTCAGTTCGCTGTCCTTCAGTCAGTATGTGGATGTGGTTCGACAGCAGCTCAGTTTACCTCAGGATTTCCCAGATCACAGATTCTCCAGCCAGTGGAACCAGAGCATCACGGTACACACACACAGATTCTTGTATACATGATTTACAGGGACTCTCCATAGGCATAATGCAGTTTATTGACCTTATTCTTGACGTACTAGCGGGTGCAGCTTTTGTCTCGAGACTTCTGCTCACATTCACTTCCATTTGATTTTTAGATGCTTGATATTGTAAACTGATATTTTCTTATTATATTATTCTGCTTTTTATGTATAGTCATGAACACACTTGTTTGTAAAGCATGAAGTTCTCCCATAGGAAACTGAATCGGGATTTCTAAACAAATTGCAAAAACAAGCAATGCAAAGCCCTCCACATTGAAGAATAAGGTCAATACAGTAAAAAACACTTATATTCATTAATTTATTGTATCCTACCCAAGCGGCAACCTCCCACTCTTCCTCGGGAAGCCAATACGGAAGTAACTGAAACTGTAATTCATCTAAATTCCGCTAGTCCTGGCTCCATAATAGAGCACATTTCTATTGAGCCCACTGTTAGAATGGCCAACTTTACAGCAGAAAAAGTGTTTACAGCCTGGTACAAAGAACGATTTTGGTTCATATAGCTACTATTACCCTTCATGAATACTGTGAGGGGGGTGAATTTTTTTATAACTCATCCATTTCCTTTATATTAGGTTATATTAAGTTTGCATAATTAAGGGCGTGGCCACTTGAGTGACAGCTAGGTCTCGCTGGTCGCCGTCACTTCACCTCAGCTGATTACGGCTGATTAGCCGATGATCTCGGCATATTCATCGTATTTTTGTGTTGTTTTATGTGACTATACACAGTCAGTTGCCTTTTGGAATTATTTCCTACAATTATCAGATGATATGGCATGCTGTGTGCACTTAATTGTGCTCACAAGCCATTCATGTGGCCTCCATTTCCCAGGTGAGTGAAATATATAATTATATACCATCTCTATGAATGTATTTGTTTTATTTAAGATCATTTATCATTTATAATGTTCTTTAGAGATGTAATGCACTCCAGAATCTGACAGATTGATTAGCTGTAGGCTCTAGAACAGTCATCTGAAGCGTTGTCATACAGTGTTCTGCCTGGACTTCATAATTAGCCTTGCATTTACTAACACAGACTATATCTGAAGTGTTTGGAAGTCATTCGCACTTTCCTCCTGTTGAAAAACATCATAAGCAATGTTTAGTGGCTCTATGTGTAATGCATTGAGCCACTAAGCATTGCGCTTATGACGTTGCTTATGAAACAGTGTTTTTAAAAGTCTAAACACTTTATTGATAAAGTGTACAACCAAGCACATGTGGTCAGAACACAAACGAGTCGCAGGTGATGAAGTATTAAGCGTTTCTCCCTTAGGAAAGCCCGTCTAAGCAGGGCGTCTGTAGATCCGCTCACGCTCTGCCTCTTTGCCCTTGTATGGTATGCCCGGGGCTGGTGCGACGGTCTTCTAGTAGCTTCTTTTGGGTTCCTCATAAACCTATGGGTGACGTCACGGATACTACGTCCATATCTTTTACAGTCTATGATCCTACCCCACCCCAATCCATAAACCCAACCCTCACAGAAAACCTGTGGCAACATTTGCATCAAAAAAACTTGGTTAAGTATGATTTTGTAAGCTGATTTTGTATGATTTTTGTAAAGTAGTGTTCTGTAAACCACTACAATGAAGTCATACACATGTCATTGCACAACTTTGTGTCCCTGTAAACTACTTAAACCTGCAAACACACACACACACAGACATACTTGTATGCATGGTTTACAGCAGGGGTGCCCAAACTCGGTCCTGGAGGGCCGGTGTCCTGTATATTTTAGTTTTAACCCCAATTAAACACGCCTGAACCAGCTAATCAAGCTCTTTCTGGGTATACAAAAACTTACAGGCAGGTGTGTTGAAGAAGGTTGGAGCTAAACTATGCAGTACACTGGCCCTCCAGGACTGAGTTTGGACACCCCTTTGGACTGTCCATAGGCATAATGTATTTTATACAAAAAAAACACTTAAACACCTAAACATCCCCCAATCCCTAAATCCAACTCTCACAGAAAACTCGCGGCAAAAGTTTTATATAAATAAAAATGGTTAAGTATGATTTTGTATAATTTTTGTGAAGTAGTATTCTGTAAACCACTACAACGAAGTCAAACTATGGAATAAAATCACTGTCATAAATATTTCGTGCGTAAATAAAATTCACGCATCTGTAATTATAAAATCGTAAAGAAAAACGGAACGTACTCGTAAATTTACAAGGGTACAATTCCAAAATCTGCGATTAGAACAGACACAGATACGACATTTTCTTTGTCTGTTTGTATATGACTGATACATTTACGATAGGTGTACTTTACAAACACGAATACAGTTTCAACACGGACACGACAACCTGTTTACGAGTACGAATCAAAAAGCGACACTCCACTGTCAAAATAACGTCACCGCTGTCACAGGCATTAGTAAACAAGCGAGAGCCATCGATCATAACGGTGCGCCTGCTGGGCACTCGAGCTCCCACACACCCTCTCAGGTCAAATTTCTGTTATTCCCTCTTTGAGAAATGTCTGTCATGAGCTGTAATAAAGGTTGAGACTTAATGAAGTCCATTTTCGCTGTGTTTCTTGGACATTTTACAAAATCAAAATTATGAATGGGCGGAGGATAGTGAGCATAATGTAAGTTAAAGGTGCAGTATGTAAGTTTGACACCCAGTGGTTGAACTAGGTATTGCACTCCTAGATCAAAATAAACACACGCGTGGGATGCCAGATTGAGTACAGTCGCGAGTGATTTAAACCTGTGTTCTAAATAAAATCAACGACACGCGACAGAGGGAATATTTTCCATATTAAAAGGAGTTTTAGTTCTAACCAACACCTCGAATTGAGATATTAGAAACGGCTTCTATTTCTCACAGCTGAACATGTGAAACCTATGACAGTGCACCTCAGGTAAGCCTCGTGTGTTTTATTCAGTGCTAAATGCTAACAATGTGAGTTTGAATGGATTCTAAACCTTACCGTTTCGTGAGTGAGTGCTTATTCTGTGCTTCTGAAAGGCTGTATTTACATTTTTGTCGTGTTTCGTCTGGTGCAAAGAGTCAAACCGCTGTTTGCGTGTTGTTAGGACACGAGATTACAATGTAACCTGCTCACCTAATGTTTACGCTCGTAATATTTATATCATTTGCTAAGTAATAACCTCATGTGGAACTGAATCTGTCTCATTTCGACGTCTGATACTGTCCATTTCGGTCACGGGCGCATGCTTTCAGAGCCTTTCTGAATGAATGAAATACGCTGTTTTCCAACAAGGCAACCCGGAGTGCTGAATTATAATTGGCTAAACTGGCATAGTGCAGGTTAACTTTACCTAAACAAAGACAGCGTTCCGGCACGGAAAACCCATTTTCAAAGCAGAATATCTGACTTCAGCATTGTTTTTCAGTTAAACAAGTATGTTCACTTGGGATGTTTCTTAAACATCTGCAAACATATGATGGTGTTTTTATGCTTTAGAACAGTCAAAAACTTACATACAGCACCTTTAATGTTACAGGCAGCGAGCGCAAATACGATTTTATAATTACAGATGCGTGAATTTTATTTACGCACGAAATATTTATGACAGTGATTTTATTCCATATCAAACACATGTCATTGTACAACTTTGTGTCCCTGCAAACCACATAAACACACACACACACACACACACACACACACACACACACACACACACACACACACACACACACACACAGGTCTGCTCTTCTGCTCACAGAGCCTCATGTTTGCCGTCACTTATTCTCTCCTTCTCTGTGTTTCTAGAAACTGTGTGAAGATAAATCCGTTCTGGAGGTTTTAAAGAGAAGCTTCAACTCCAGTAAAGATTTCCGCTCTCTGTACTCACTGCTGGTACGCTCAAATTCATTACTTTTTTTATTTTATTTTTTATTATATTTTTAGGGGTTTTTCACCTTTATTGGATAGGACAGTGAAGTTGAGACAGGAATACTTTGGGAGCAGAGAGAGGGGGGACCTCGAGCTGGGAATTGAACCTCAGTGCTATAGACCTTTTTCTTGGCTGCTGCATGGAGGCCGCCATAGCGACCAGCGTCTTCCGGTGAATGGTTAGAACTTCCGTTTACAGTGTTTACAACTGGTAATTTGCGCTCCGAAAATGGGTTTCAATAGCGTTTTGAGTGGATTACGGAGTGTTTTTGTGACACACAACTTTGAAAGGTGTGTGTTAAAGCCGTTATAATCTGTCAGATGTGCGAAGGGCGAGAGGAAAACGTTCTCCTAGTTCACGTGTCTGCCGTCAGAAATACAGTGTGTGTGTGTTTCCCCTGCCTGTCAGCTGTTAGCTCAGCGGCTCTTTAGCACACGCACGCAATACTTCACTGCATCATAGAGCAAACCCAGATTACTGGCATGAAACATAACAGGTGTGTAAGTCATGCAATTTATAAAAATGACCAATAAAAGTCTGTTACTGATACTCTGCTGGTTGATTTGCTGTTCATTCTAATCGCGAGCCGTTTATACTTCATTTAGTGTGTTGTATTTACCACGGTTTGTGTTTTTCTGTCAAAAACCGTCACTTTATTTTCTCTTTGTCACAGTTATTAAATCAGTGTGTTAGTGGGACAGTACAGCAGGCTACGAGTGTGTGTGTTAAACATTTTGATGAACTATTTGTTTGGGCTAGACTAGTTATATATCTGAAAGAAAGAGAAACTGTTGACTTTAGCGATGACGAGGCTTCATTTAAACGGCAGAAGATGCCGTCTGACAACGAGAGAAAAATGCCTCAGCCATCGTATTAGATCACATTTTTTTAAAATGATCAGTCCAGGAGGTGTCGCTGATCGACAACAGTATTAGTTCAAAGATGATAAAAGCAGGTAAAATAGATTAAAACTATCATTTCAAAGCTCTCCAAATGTGACCGTTTACACGCATCAGCTGCCGACCGGAAGTACTTAGCATTCTCCTTGCGCATACACGCAAAGCATAATGGGTAATTTGGCGTTCCATGAAAAAGGTCTATATGTCGGCACACTTACCACTACACCACTGGCGCCGACTCTTTCATGTTTTCTAATATCTTCTATAGTCTGTGTATCTCATTTAATTCATTATAACGTGAGGATTTGGCTGAATGTATTCAGCATCAGTTTTAAAGGGCACCTATTTTACCCCTTTTTTAAGATGTAATATTAATATTACGGTTCTTCTGAGTGTGCCAGTTTAGGTTCAGTTCAAAACACAATTCAGATTTGTTTATTATGATGTGTTTAAAAGTGTGATTTTGGGGGCGTGTGCACAGCTCGTTGTTTTAGGGGCGTGTTGCTTCACATGAAAATTAGTTTCGACTTCCCGCCCAACTTAAAAATGGGGCGGAGCCAAGAGCTCCCCCGCAACAGACAGGCAGACCGAGAGAAGCAACATGAGTGAGAGGACCAGCATTCAGCTGTACATGTACGACTCGGACACAGACCAAGCAGAGACGACTGTTGAGAGTTCAGTATTCCTAATGTGCCAGAATGTGTGAGAGTGGTAGATACAAAATCATTTGTGTGTTTATATAGTTATACAGCCGCTATGTAACGATGCATGCTTCATCTGTATACGGATGTAACGATTAACTAGTTTCACTATTAACAGCACTTTAATTCGTCACGGTTAATTAATCGTAAAGGCTTCTCAACACCGTGTTTCTGCACGGAACAAAACTGAGGCAACTAAACTAAGTTATGCCAACTGTGTGCTAGTTTAAAGTTCTGAGCTTGTACACCGAGACTAATAACCACACACACTGGATTAACTTTGACAGGCTATAACTAAGGCAAGTTTGTTATTTCCAATGGAGGGACGCGCATGTGAGGCAACGCGCTCGCACTTTACAGACGCACATAGTTGAGATGACAGGGAGCTTCTGTGACCGCGGGAAATGCAAACGGCTGAAGTTTAAGGAAGACGCAATGAAAAGTACACATGTTTGCAAACCCACCTAAAGTCACAAACAGTGGCGCCGATGAGAGCGATAACGTGGTGAATGTTGATCCGCCAGCCGGGATCAGTCGAGTGTTTTCAGAGAGAGTGCTGAAAGACTTAGTGGATCAGCTGTTTTCAGTGGCCTGAATCTCGATACGTTGCATTCACTGCGTGTTCAGAGCAAATGGTCGCTAAATGTAAAATCTCTGTTGCTCAGGAAGATGATGAAGGCTCTTGTGTTGAGCCCAATGAGCCTTACATCCAAAAATAGAGCAAGGGTGTTTCTTTGGTGACGTCGCTTTGACTCACACGCTGAAAATGGCGGACGTGAAACAACAATCAATATTGGTGGGCGGGGGGACCGCACTCCTACGTCAAGTTGTGGTCGATGTCAAAACCGCTCCAATTGGTCCACCATTTTTATGTTGTTAAATTGGAAAAAAAAGGACGGAGTGTATTTATATCACCCCAATATGACGCTCTATACACTATACCTACACACATGTCTGTCCAAACAGCTTGAAAAGTAGATTGTTCGCCATAGGTGCCCCTTAATATTGGTTGTGTATAAAGCAGGGGTGCCCAAACTCGGTCCTGGAGGGTCGGTGTCCTCCATATTTTAGTTCCAACTTTAATTAAACACACCCGAACCAGCTAAGCTCTTAGTCGGTTTACTAGAAACTTCCAGGCAGGTGTGTTGAAGGTAAGGTATGCAGGACACCGGCCCTCCAGGATCGAGTTTGGACACCCCTGGTATGAAGTGACAGTTTTGGACATGCAATATAATAAAAAAAAAATAAAAAAATAAAGCATATTGTGTGTCTCCATGATAACAGTAAAAGTTCTCCTTGAACTGTTGATGATTTCAGCTCATCTATTTAATCTTAAGGCTGATTTATACTTCTGCATCAAACACACACATATGGTCCGGCGCAGCCTTCGCACGGTTGCATAGCCCTTGCCATGGCTGACGCTGATGCGCACCTTTCAAAAAAATGTAACTACATGTCGCAACGACACATAACGCAAGCTCTGTGATTGGTCGGCTTGGTAGCTGTGACGAGTGTGGGCAGGACCGAGTCTCGCAAACCCGATGGAGCGAGTGTTTACAAGTGTCGAGTCCCGTGAAGGAGCTCCAGATGGAGACTTTTATTTTGTGTTGAGCTACTTGTACATTAAGGTAGCACTCAGAAAAAGCAAAACACCAGCGAAGAAACTCGACACACAGGAACATAAACATAAACACCTACTGGCAGCTAGTGTTTCAGATGTGTTATTGGTAACAGTGCAGAAGTATAAATGCACTGCTAAGCTGTGGCAGGTGCTGTGGGTCACGCTGATCCCTCCACACAGAAGTATAAGCCAGCCTTTATTGTGTTTTGCATTTTATGAAGGGATGTTTTGCCCTCTTAAGAAATGTATTTAACATAAAAATAAAATCGCTAGTAATAAAAATAAATCTTTAACCATGAGCATTTTTTACACTTAAAAGTAGCCAGAAATGAGCACGCAGAAAATGCTAGGTCTGCTTTTCTCTATTCATGCTGCATTTCCAGCTCTTTAACTCATGTTTGTGTGCTGTAGTTCATGGCTGTGAGTCGTGTGTCCATCTCTCACTCCACTCTGTGTGAAGCTGATTTTCTTGAGTCCGGTCGCCTGATTTCTGCCGATTCCAAAGCAAACGTCCTTCATGGTGAGAAGAATCTGCTTTCTTTCTACAGTTTCATGATCATGATGTTCACATGTCATTTTAGTGCCGTTTACACCTGGATCTGCAGTGACGTGTTTATTTAATTGTATTTTTGCAGGTCTGTCTATTCTGGAGCTGTGTTTGATTATTGCCATGAAGCATCTGAATGACACTTACGATGGAGAACCTTTCAACTTCCAGATGGTCCACAATGGTGGGAAATCTCCAAACTTTTATTTTATTTTAGTATATTTTAGTTTTTGGCAAATTATAGTTTTACTTCTGGAAAGAAAATAATAATTTAATTTAGTCTTTAAAAGATCTCCCAAGCAATTTATTCTGACAAGAAAAGCCCATGACGGTGCCAGAATAGGGTGCATTTTTATTACTATTAGGATTTAATTTGTTTAGCTCAAGCTATTAGTCCATAAGCCAGAAATACTGTATATTTTTCTCTCCTTTCACTCAATGAAAATCTGTAAATATCAAAACATTTGAAGTATTTTAATATTTTCCAAGCATTTTAATAATTTAAGCAGTTTTCGAGGCTGAAAGAAATCTCCTTTATCAGTTATATGAAGACATTTTTATTGATGTCCTAATTTGTGTATTTATATTTCAAGAATAATCAGTTGCCATAAGAATGCATTAAGAATTAATTTTTTTTGACTATAAATGCACTTAAAAGCACGTACTAGCCCTTTTTTTGTTGTATTGCTCAGTATACATCATGCATTTTCTGTGTATATGGTTTCTACATTCATGATATGTTTATTTTCCTCAGAGTTTAAGAAGTTCATTCAGAGGAAATCTCACTCTATCCATAAGTTTGAGAAGCCCGTGGTCATGAAGGTCAGTTGAATGCATGAATGATCATAGAAATACTCTGCTGCTGTTTTCTGCTGCCCTCTAGTGGTGGAACTGAGATATTACAGTGGTTTGTTTGGTTAAAGCAGGGGTGTCCAAACTCGGTCCTGGTGGGCCGGTGTCCTGCAGATTTTAGCTCCAACCTGCCTCAACACACCTGCAAGGATGTTTCTAGAAAGCCTAGAAAGAGCTTGATTAGCTAGTCCAGGTGTGTCTGAATGGGGTTAGAACTAAATTTTGCAGGACACCGGCCCTCTAGGACCGAGTTTGGACACCCCTGGGTTAAAGGGACAGTTCACTCAAAACTGATTATTCACTTATTCACCCCCGACCTTTCACTAATCTGAGTTTTGTTTTTCTGTTGAACACAAGATCTAATATTTAGAAAAATATCAGCTGCTTAACCATAATTTAAACAACAATTAGTAATGAAATGTACATTTCACAATCACATTTAAAGGGCCAGTTCACCCAAAAATGAAAGTTTGTTCTTTATTTACTCGCTCTCAAGTGGTTCCAAACCCTAATGAGTTTCGTTTTACTGTTGAACACACAAGAAGATAATTAGAAAAATGTTAGAAAGCTGTAACTATTGACTACCATATTGGGAAAAACGAATATTGTGGAAGTTAATAGTTACAGGTTCGCAGCATTTCTCAAAATATCTTAATTTGTATTAGAGAAAAAACATTTTTCATATGTTGTGTGTGCTGTAATCAACAACATATATGGTGTGTGTGTGTGTGTGTTCAGGCGTTCGAGCACCTGCTGCAGCTGGAGTTGGTTCGTCCGGTGGACTCTGGAGTCTGTAAGGTCCAGCGTGAGTATCAGCTGATGCGGCTGATGCTGGAGCACGGGCAGGTGATGGAGGCGCTGCAGAGGTACCCACAATGCCCCACTGACGTCAAACAGTGGGCGCTCTCTGCCTTCGCATGAACACTCACACTATGGACATTTCCTTGTCTGTATATAGTTTTTGTTTTCTTTTGTTTGCAAAAAAATACAATAATTTGGTAATAATGCTCATTTGTTTTTGTTTTTCTCAAAATCTCCTTAAGACATGCAATAGATCTGCAAGATTATTATTTTTAATTGTGTGTATTTCATGGTGAAAAGATTGAATGGGTTATATGCAGAGCATTTGTGTTTCTTCCCATACGATTAGACTTCCAGTGAACAGTTAATGTGATTTATTTTATTTTCCATTTTATACGGCTCCTTTTACAGCATTGATGTTGTAATGTAATTAAAATACAATCAGTTAAATAGACTTCAGCATTAATTTAGTTGTTGAAGTGTAAAATGCGATGAAAAGCCGTTTACATGCAGGCGCCCGTCAAGATGAGCAGGTGAGCGGAGAAACTCCGATGAAAATACTGGAGTTAAATCACTGTTCATATTTAAAGACATGATGGGGAAACGTGTCATTTAATGCAGTGCTGCTTGTACATTCTGAGACCCACTTTATATCATAAATCAATCAGGCAGTGGAGATCTTTTCTTTTAAAGAATACAGACCTTAAACGAGGTGATTTAGTAACAGCATACAGTTCACTGGAAGCACTTTAACTGGGTTACTGAAAATGAACAGTCCTGCATATAGAACCCATTGCAAAAATGCAAGGTCATAAAATAACGTGCGTAATAAGAATATTAGATTTTTTTTCACAAAACATTTTGATTTGTATTTAATCAAACAATATTTTTCAAAATGTTTAAATCTTCGTATTATGCATGCTATAAGTCAAGTGCTGTTTTGTGGTTTCCGCCTGTATTTTGCCTACTTAAATTCAAAAGCTTCCCAAATCCACATGCAGAGGTGTAAATGCAAAAGTTTGGTATCATTTTGAAGAAAACCCTTTGAATTTTCATAAAACCCTGTTAAAAGTGAATGAAATTATCGTGTATGTTGTCTGTTATATTATAAACCCCTCCAAAAAAAAAATAGTTTTTTATTTTTTTGTAAACTCAAATTTGAAAGTGTACATTGAGGTTGTCTGGTTCAAATTGCTGTAATTAATTTTAGTGGTTTTTGCACGTGTCAGTAATTATAGGCCAGTACAGACCTTTAAAATGTAAAGAATGAGGAAGTAAATGGCGTCACGACCCCGGTATCGGGTACGCAGAGTTTAAATGACCTTGTATTTTTTTGCAATTCTGTTTTTTTCACCAAGAAATACACACAATTAATTTCAGCTTTTCTCAGAGTTACGAGTATATATAATAAAGTCAGTTGTGAGATGAAAAACTATTGACTTTTTTTCATGTAGTGGAAATAAAACTAGGAGTAAAAAATCTTGCCAATCAGACCAATGTTTTCCTTTACAATACTCCACTGATGTCAAACTTGGCCTAAACACTGATGCCTGCAGGCAGGAAGTGCATCTAATTGTCTGTATATAGTTTGTTTTCTTTCGTTTGCAATTTAAAAAAATAATAATGTTTGGTAATATTACATCTTAAGGTTGCAATAGATTTAAAAAATATGATTTATTAATTTTTTTTATATAAATAAATGTTTAAAAAAACTAAACAAATCTTATTATGCACATTATTTAATGCCACTTGTTATAGATGTTTAAGCTTTTATGAATAATCATTTTATCAAGAGATATTTTCCTTCCACTGGTTGAATTTATTTAATTAAAAGAAAATCATGTAAAATATTATTCCAAAAACAACATTAATATCCATTTTAAAAAGCTTATAATTCACTTACTATGCTAAACCATTTTAATGTCTGTTAATAAATCTGTGTTAATCATCTGACAGCATTTTATTTACATGTTTGTATTATTTAATGTTCTTGATAAAACTGTCATGGTCACACTTTACAATAAGGCTTTATTATTTAATGCTAGTTATCATATTTGCTAACATTAACTAATTGTGTACAGCATTTATTAATCATAGTTCAACATTTACTAATGCATTACTAAACTCCAAATTCATGCTTGTTAACATTAGTTACTGCACCATGAGTTAACATGAACAACTGTGAGTTCATTTACTAACATGAACAAATACTGTAATCTGTGTATTGTCCATTTGTTCATGTTAGTAAATGCATTAACTAATCCAACCTTACTGTAAAGTGTTAGCAATATATTTATCACAAACATTTCAGATTTATCAGGATGACGTCTTATTTAATGTGAGTTATTTGTCCGCTTGAATACATCTTTATAGTGCTATATTTTTTATGATCCTGTGCAGCAGTTTTTAATGATTGTCACATTAATACAGCCACAGACTGTTAAAACAAATGGCTAAATAGGCTCAGTGTTCATTTAAAAGTGGTGTTGATAACTCATTCATTACCAAAGAGTGTAAAAAAGCGTCTTTATATTTAGAAAAAAACACAATCACATGCATAATCAATCAGTGATTCTGGGTCTGCAATAGACGAAGTGTACAAAATACCCAGCAATACTATCTTCTGGAATAATTTCTTTATAAAGTACTGTTGTTTTGATTAGTGACACTGAAAAGAAGAGAGCAACATCATGCTAGTCTAATCATTTAAAACCAACAATCATATTTACATTATTGATGTCCTGTACATGTGTGTGTGTGTGTGTGTTGTTTACAGATGGATGTGAAATGTCTGGTAACACATTCAGGGCAATAATAATAATAATAATAATAACCGGCGTTTGTTTTCACAGTACTGAGAGTTTGTCACATTATTCATGAAATAAATAAAGCGCTTCATATGCTACAGTTGCAAATGCTGTATGCTGTGGTTTGCATAATCGCGGTAGTGAGCAAAGAATCCTGCGTCCCTGAATACTGCTGTAGTGTTTCACAAAGACATGAAGAGAAAGATGGAGGAGAGAGAGAGCGAGTATTATGCAGATATACACACTTCAAACTGGGGATTAATCAACATACTCAGAGTTAAAGGGGTCATGAAGTGCATCAGCTTGGTTTTAAATTCGCTATTTCTCTGATCTTCATTAATATTATCAGAGAGCGTACATTAAAAAATAAAATTAAATTTATTTAGATGTGTTTGTCTGTTTTTTTAACCTCATTATCAGAGTGGACGTGGCCAATTCTAGACTTAAAAGTAAACGCCCACTGCTCTGATTGGCAGTTACCCCCTGCTGAAAAATCCAGCTTAAACCAGCCTAAGCTGGTTGGCTGGTTTTAGCTGGTCGACCAGCCTGGTTTTAGAGGGGTTTTGGCCATTTCCAGCCTGGTCTTAGCTGGTCAGGCTGGGAGTTGAGCAGCTAAATCCAGCTTGACCAGCCAAAACCAGCCGTGTCCAGCTTAAACCAGGCTGGTCAAGCTGATTTTAGCTGGTTTAAGCTGGTCATTTTCCAGCCTGACCAGGTAAGACCAGGCTGGAAATGGCTGGAAACCAGACTGGAAATGGTCAAAACCCCTCTAAAACCAGGCTGGTCGACCAGCTAAAACCAGCCAACCAGCTTAGGCTGGTTTAAGCTGGATTTTTCAGCAGGGCACAAAGGGGTCATGAACTACCTCAGCATTTTATTTTTATTCGGTATTTTTCTGATCTTCATTTACGTCATCAAGAACTTTACATGTAAAAAAACAACTTTATTTAGACGTATTTGTTTATTTTCTGGGCTGTTTTTGAGTCATCTTATCAGAACGCTGTTTGAGTGGGCGTGGCCAATTCTAGACTTAAAAGTAAACGCCCACTGCTCTGATTGGCAGTTATCACTTAAAGGGGTCAAGAACTAACTCAGCATTTTATTTTTATTCGGTATTTTTCTGATCTTCATTTATGTCGTCAAGAACGTTACATTAAAAAAAAAAAAAAAAGTATTTAGAGTATTAGTCTATTTTCTGTGCTGTTTTTGAGCCTCATTATCAGAACGCTCTGCTTAAGTGGCTGATTGTAGACTAAAGTAAACAGCTATTGCTCTTACAGAGGTCATGATTTAACGTGTTTTTTAATTAATTTGCATTTCTCTAAACTTCATTAACGTTATCAAAAACTACATTTAATACAATGAGTGGGCGTGGCCAATTCTAGTCTTAAAAGTAAACGCCCACTGCTCTGATTAGCAGTTACCACTTAAAGGGGTCATGAACTAACTCTTGTTGTGTTTCTCTGATCTTTATCGAGTTTCGCAGGTTGCTGCAGTGCAAAGTTCAAGCTTGGTGAACTCTGACCTGCGAAATCGCATCACTTGACTGCGTGAGACCAATCCAGGATCAAAACATGACCTCTCTGAACAGAAATTAAAACATGGAGCAATCGCTTGCTTTTTAAATGTCTAATCATCTTGTTTAATCCCGTCCCTTTTCGCAGCCCCGTACGACAGAATTTCACAAGCTCAAACTCTAGTGTGACTTCAGCTTTAGTCTATTTTCTGGGCTGTTTTTGAGCCTCATTGTCAGAACGCTGTTTGAGTGGGCGTGGCCAATTCTAGACTAAGGTAAACGCCCACTGCTCTGATTGGCACTTACCACTTAAAGGGGTCTTGAACTACCTTTTTTTTTTTTTAAACAGGTGTTTCTAAGATCTCCATTTATGTCTTCAAGAACTTTACATTAAAAATTGTCTTATTTATTTGTCTATTGTATTGCTATTTATTTATTTAGTTGTATTAGTCTATTTTCTGTGTTGTTTTTGAGCCTCATTATCAGAACGCTCTGTTTGAGTGGGCGTGGCTGATTGTAGACTAAGGTAAACGCCTATTGCTCTTACAGAGGTCATGATTTAGCATGTTTTTTTATTATTATTTTGTATTCCTCTGATCTTCATTAATGTTATCAAGAACTTTACATGTAAACAAAAATGTTTATTTAGATGCATTTGTCTTCTATTATTCGCTTTTTGTATTTCTCTAATCTTCATTAATGTTATCAAGAACTTAAAAAATCAACAACAGTTTATCTAGATGTTTTAGTCTATTTTCTGTGTTGTTTTTGAGCCTCATTACCAGAACGCTCTGAGTGGGCGTGGCCGATTGTAGACTAAAGCCGCGGTCACACTGGACTTTTCTCCCTATAGACTTCCATTCATACGCACGCGAATGCGTCAGACTGGAAATGCAGGGTCATGCGTTGAATTTCGCAGGTTGCTGCAGTGCAAAGTTCAAGCTTGGTGAACTCTGACCTGCGAAATCGCATCACTTGACAACGTGAGACCAATACAGGATCAAAACATGACCTCTCTGAACAGAAATGTAAAACATGGAGCAATCGCTCGCTTTTTTAATGTCTAATCATCTTGTTTAATGCTGCCCCTTTTCACAGCACTGTACGACAAAATTTCGCAAGCTCAAACTCCAGCTTTAGGTAAACGCCCACTGCTCTTAAAGGGGTCATGAATTGCCTCGGTTTTTATTTTTTTAAATCTTTAATTTCTTTATTAATGTTATCAGAACTTTTAGTAAAACGTTTATTTGTATGGATTTTCTAATCTATTTTGTGCTGTGCTGTTTTTGAGCATTATTATCAGAATGCTCTGATTGAGTGGGCGTGGCCAATTGTTGACTCTAAGCTAAACGCCCACTGTTCTAATTGGCAGTTACCACTTAAAGGGGTCATGAACTAACTCTTGTTTTTTTGCATTTCTCTGGTCTTCATTAATGTTATCAAGAACTTGACATTTTAAAAAAATCTGTTAATTTAGCAGCATTTGTCTGTGCTGTTTTTGAGCCTCATTATCATAACGCACTGTTTGAGTGGGCGTGGCTGATTGTAGACTTTAAAGTAAACACCCACTGGTCCGATTGGCTGACAGTTTTGCATATTAACGGTTAAAAATAGCAGCACAATAGAAGTGAGTGTCAATCATTTGTGGAGGTGGGGCTTATCCACCCTATTACATCATAGAGCAGAAATTGTCTTTAATATAAGCTGGTTTTAGATGAACCACAAAACTTTTGAGTTCTAACACTTACAGGATGTGTGTGTATGTATAAACATATATACACACTGTAAAAAAAAATTCTGGTTGCCTTAAATTTTGAAGCTGAATCAAATTACCCTTATGAGTCTATTGAACTTATGTTAAACTGATATAAAACAGCCTGCGTAACTTAGAAAATTAAGTTAGAACATGATTAACTTAGTTTAATAAGTTACAATTACCTAAAAACATGCTGTCATGACTAATTAATCATATTTTTTAGTGTATAAATTAAACATTAAATATATGTATATAGTATGAGCTCAAAGGATGAAGGGAATTTTGCTTTGGGAGTTCATGACACCTTTAAAATGTTAGTGATCGTGTTTTCTGCTGCTAAACTCTTTCGTGTCGAGTCACGTTAGCTTTGTTTTGCTTGCAAATTATATTAACAGTTCAAATATGAAATCATGTGTAACTAAAGAACTCTTCACTTCATGGTCAGGGGGTGCAAATGATTAATAATAAAGAAAATATGAAGGTTCCTCCATAATAAACGAATAAACTCTGCATCTCAGAAGCACTAAAGCAATGGCAGATGCTGTGATTGAGCGGTTAACATCAGCAGAGCCACATTCACATCAGTTTTAGTTCATCAAAGAATTCATTGTAGCATAAAATGTGTCCTCTTGAGGCTTTGATTGTGACATATTTTATGCAATATCCCAAAATGCACTTGTGGCCGCGGAGCACAAAACCAGTTGTGGCACGGTGTATTTTTGGTAAAACAGCCAAAATTATGGGTCAGAATTATCGATTTGTGTTTTATGTCAAAAATCAAGGTCATCCTCCATGGTGACGTTTATTAAATGTATTCCCATAAATATATTGCAGCTTAACCGATTAATAGTAGGCATTCTTAAAAAATTTCATTTACTTTAAACAGGATTTCTTTTCTCAATATTTAGATTTTGTTTTACTTGAATAGTTGCTATCAGTGCTTCATTTGAAAATGAATAATTCCCATAACAAATTCAGGAAATAGAAGTCACCGTGACCGACGTCCACCAGACAATTTCAGTTTTCCCGGAACATGACGTTATTAAACGGTGATCGCGCAAAAAAGAGGGAGAATTCCGCAGATTTCATTAATTAATTAATTAATCATTATCATTAATTCTGTTTATTTACTTGAGTAAATGTGTGTAAATCTGAATTTATTCAGTTTTTAAATTACACATATTTCACATATTACGGTTTCAGTTATGAGACTCCCAAAATAACACAGCAGAAATCCCCAGATTTTTACCAAAATTCTCCGCAGACATTGCAAAAAACGTCTGCAGATTCCGTCTGGCCCTAGTCATGGATAATAAAAACATGTAGCTACAAACATAAATGGTGTGAACAATCACTATTCAGTTCACTTCACTGTTATGTGCCAAGTGAAAAAACAAATAATGAAATGACTCACTCAGTCTAATCTTCAAGAAGAGCCCACAGTCTCCTCTTCTGTCATGTTTTCTGGCTGACTTGAGTTTTGCTTCTGTCTCCTGCTATCCTGATCCATTCGCGCAGTTCCATCTTCACCTGATCTCTTTTGATCAGACTCATAATCAGATTTACTCGTGGTTTTAAAAAATGAAATGCGTTACTGCCTCTTTGCCATTTTGAAAATACAGATATTATTTATGCAAACCAGCTGATCTCAAAGTGGGGGTCGCGGGACAATGAAGGGTGGGTCGCCTAGTGATTTCCAAAAATCTATTTATTTTTATTAAACCATAAGAATTACCATATTTTACTTATAACCTACAGAAGAGAAAAAAATAGTCGTTTATAGTTACTATATACTATATAGTTACTATAGTAGCTTATAGCTACTAGTAGCTATCGGATTGCGACCTCTGGGGTAATTACATTATATTAAAGTCACAGCAATAGCGTCAGATGCAGCAGATTGATTTTATAACACCAGGTTAAACTTTCTGGCACATTTACAGCACTGACATGCATAAAAAAAATTTAACGAAGAATAGACTTGGGTCTATTGGTGTGTGTGCGCCATTGTTTCTGTATTGATAACCACCTCAGAGGATATTGGGGGTCGCAAGTCACTGGCGTTGTTATTTTGGGGGTCGCGGGCTGAAAAGTTTGGGAGCCCCTGATGTAGACCACTATGTTATTATTTATTTTCGCTGCTCACTGTGCGCGAAACAACAATCGCAGACCAATAAGAGTGATTTGTAAACTTAAGAAAGCCGATTGGCTGAAATATTGATGAGGGTCAATAGTTTAACGTGACGTTTTGCTTTGCGCATGGTGACTACTGTCATGTGTGTACGTGCACACACAATCCACACAGCCTTCTATCTCTCCATCTCACACACACACACACACACACATGTACAGTAGGTATTCACCACGCAAACGTTATTGCCGGTGTCCTGACATTTTATCCTACCCATCAGATTATCCTACCAGCAATGTATTTGAATGGTTCTGAGGTTGGGGTTAGGGATTAGGTAGGGTTATATTACAGCTTCATATCACACTACTCCACATTACAATTTACGCTGGCATATTGCGTCATTAAAATCTTTTTGAATGGGAGGTAGGACAATCTGACAAGGTAGGACAAATCGACAGAACACCGGATCTATTAAAATAAATACCGAAACGCCAAACACGAATATCTGACCTTTTTCAGGAACAAGATCCGCCTCAAATTAAGCACTGGTCGCATCTCAACCAAATATTGGTCAATCCTAACAAACAAACGTCATTAGAAAGCTAAATAAATCGTCTTTTCATCAACGTATAAACCTAAAAAAAATATTAATAATAAAATGAAAGACTGGTTTTGTGGTCCAGGGTCACATAAGAGCATGTGTTACTCCATAATGGATGAATACATACATCTGCATAGAATTGTTGCGGTTCAGATTGAACTAAATCTTTTGTATCATCTGCAGCAGGGGTGTCCACACTCAGTCCTGGAGGGCCGGTGTCCTAGAGAGTTCAGCTCCAACCCTAATCAAACACACCTGAAGCAGCTAATCAAGCTCTTACTAGATATACTAGAAACCTCCAGGCAGGTGTGTTGAAGCTAAACTCCGCAGGACACCGGCCCTCCAGGACTGAGCTTGGACACCCCTGATCAGCAGCAGAGGTCTGAAACTGGATTCCTGGAGGGCCGCAGCTCTGCAGTTTTGCTTCAATCCCAATCAAACACAGCTCATCCAACTAATCAAGGTGTTCAAAGAAGTCATGAACACCTTAATTAGTCAGATCAGCTGTGTTTGATCAGGGTTGGAGCAAAGCGGTGCAGAGCTGCGGCCCTCCAGGAATCCAGTTTGAGACCAGTGATCTGCAGGCTTTGAGGAACAGCACAGGCGTACACACTCATACTATTCCAAACTCACTCACTCAAACACACTCGTTCTGACACTCCCTCACACACACACTCTCCATGATTTCTGCTGGTGTTTAGTGTTTGACATCATGAGTGTTCTGAGCGTGTCCACCTGAAGTAGTGACGCAGTTTCCACCAGCGCATCACTCATACAGAAAACTGCAGCAGTAAATTCTCCAGCATTGGCTGAAGCTGATGTTGGACCCTGGTGTGTGTGTGTGTGACAGTAAAGCGAGCGTTGATTTCTCATGATTAACCCCTTCAGTAGACTCTGATGATGATGAAATGTGAAGGCAGAAACACTATGGTGTGTGTGTGTGTGTGTGTGTTACAGCTACTCTCCTCCTCCACAGCGGCTGCTCAGACAAGAATAAAAGCAGGATAAATCAAAATGAGGTATATACCTGTTGAGGGAGGTCTATGGTTATTTCAGCATAACTCCTCCAGACTCCGTGTGTGATTTGCGGCAGACATTCACAAGTGTCTCGTGTCGGCGTGACTGTAATGATTCGCAGAAACCAACAAGCAAACGCAGTCCTTGCCCTTTTGTATATATACTAAAATCACTGCTGTTATAAAACACAAGTCTTTTCCTTTATGCATAAGAGACGGTGTCCACGTTGAGTTCCTTCTCTTCGTTTTTGGACAGTGTTTCTGTTTTGAGTTTGTTTGTTTTTCCTGTGTTGTGATTGGCTGAGAGCAGCAGCATCATCATAGGCTGGACTCTTTGGGCGGGAAGTCCAGGTTGGTTACCATTGTGACGACGGAGAGGATGTCGTCAGGGCTGATGATGCTGGTGCTGCGCTGCATGGAGATGATTCGCTCCTCCACACATCCAGCAGAGAGACGTGCCTCCGCCTCGTGATCCCAGCATTCCTCCATCGTCTCGCACAGCAGAGCCAGACCCTGTAGCACACAGTTGAAGTCAAAATTATTCGCAATATTTCATTTTTTTTCTTTTTACAATATTTCCCAAATGATGTTTAACAGATTCAGGAAATTTTCACAGTATTTCCTATAATATTTTTTCTTCTGGAGAAAGTCTCATTTGTTTTATTTCGGCTAGAATAAAAGCAGTTTTTAATTGTTTTAAAGCCATTTTAAGGTCAATATTATTAGCCCCCTTAAGCAATATTAGTTTTGGATTGTCTCAGAACAAACCATCATTATACAATGACTTGCCTAATTACACTAACTTTACCCTAATTACCCTAGTTAAGCCTTTAAATGTCACTTTAAAGGGTCACGAAACACCAAAACACATGTGTTGAGCTGTTGACGGTCATTTATGTGTTCCACGCTGCTATAAACACTATTAGGACACATATATTGCACTAAAAAGTGAAAATTGGTTGTTTTTGCGTTATTTTGAGCAAATTCGTTCTTCCGGTTTGAAACGAGTTTTTGAAGCTGCGTCACGGCCATGAGATTCATAGGGGTAAATCCAGCCTGGAGAGTGGCTGTCTGTCTTTTCGCAGACATTCTGACGTATCTGAGTGTGCGGCATTAATTCATGAGAAAGACCTGCTTCAAACCAATCAGCGCTCTCTATTGTGTATGACGTGAAACTTCATTAATATGCATGATAGCTCCGGAGACTGTTTACCTGTTTACACTGTTCAGACGGCAGAGAGACGCCACGTTGTGTTGCCAAAACAAGTGAAAGAACAAGAATTTCAAGACAAGAGTCGTAGGTGTTATTAATGTGTTGCAACGAAGGTTTTGTTTTCATTTTCCCTTTATGAGAGAGCTGCTGGACTCACGTGTGGATTACAGTGCACGCGACAGAAACGCGTTTGTAAGGAACATTTTCACCTGAGAGCTTTTTTTCATCTGGAAATGGTGAAATCCGGATTTGCCGCTCGTCTCCTTTTAATAAAAAGACACAGCTCCAGTTTGATTGTCTGTCTACAGATTTGGTAAGTGTTTGCAGTGCACTGCCCTTTGTTTAAATGCTGCTCTCCGAGTGTAAACATGTAAACACAAACTATTCCCGTCGTGCAGGATTTTCGCTGCATTTTGTGACAGGATAGTCTATACACACACGGCTTTCTGACGCTACCTACCGAGTACATAAGTTACAGAGAAATGAGGAGGATTTTTTATCTCTCATTCGCCATGCGGTATCAAATCAGCCTCTGTGTGTTTGTTTTGCCTGTGAAACTCAGCGCGTGCCCAAATGTTAACTCCCTTCTATGCAAAATCTTATCCTCTTTCCCTCCCCCGACACTCCCACACTCCCAGAGCTGGACACGCCCAACTTTCCTGACTTTTTTCAAAACAGAGGTGTGAAAACACCCTGCTGAGACAGGGGGTTTCGTGGCCCTTTAAGCTGAATACTAGTGTCTTGAAGAATATCAAGTCAAATATCATGTGCGGTCATCATGGCAAAGAGAAAGAATTCAGTTATTAGAAATGAGTGACAGATAGGTGGAAACAGCAGAAAACTGAATCAAAATTCTTCATATTGAAGTAATATTGACTCATATGATATGAAGAAAGTATAGACGAATTACCAACCTACAACACACATGACGTCACGCGGGTCCCCGGTTGCAAAAAAAGACCGGCTGCAATAGCAAACATGTGGTGTTGTGCGGTAGGACCCCAAATTCGAATTCTTTTACCGTACACCACACTGCTTTCAATGCCGACTGCAGACGTCTTTGGCTAAAATGGAGCTGAATGAAGTGACGACCTGATTATAAATGCTGGACTCTGCAGTTCTCATGTTATATCAGGTAAGTTCACGCTATGCTGAATCAGACACATCACTCGTTTTTGATTGCAGCAATGATTTCGGCAAAACCGTTCCATATGATTAATTAAACTGCGGACACTGAATGCTCAGAATGAAAGTGTAAGTTATTAAGGTAAAGTTGGTTTTATATTCACACATTGATTCAGTGATAACTTGTGACACACTCCCTATATTGTTTACCACGGCACTTTGAGTATTCGCTCTGAAATAGTGTGACTTGAAAACAACATGAACACTGTTTATTTGACTGTGAACAATGTTGCACTTTGATAGTGTGGGAATAAATTTATCCAAATTAGCAATAATCTATATATATCTAAAATGTTATATTCTTTGGTTTTTTTTTTAGGGTGTGACAGACCTTATAATGTATTGGTTTCCTGAGCCCTGACTGTCTCCAAAGTAATGCAAATTGTTAGTTTCACCGCACAGCTGTGTGTATTGTCTAACAAATGGCTAAGTACTGGTCAACTAGCCGGACGGGTTCTGTCTCCAGAACCCGTTATAAGCTGATGAGATTGGAGCCGGAATGGCAGGTCACACTAGTAACACTTCATTTGCATGTTTTGTTTCTGGAAAAAATGTATTTAATCTGAGTGTCTGCTGTACTAGTGGAGAGAGATCTTTCGATGCCGCCTCAGCAACGCCGAGTTTCCTTATTAAAGAATTCTGCTTTGAAGATACCCGAAGATTCTCCCTGGTTTTTGGCTCGTCTTAGAAGTTCACAACAATAGTCATTGGCTGCTAATATGATTTCGCTATTTAGAGTTTACAAATAATACGTTTATGAAATTATATTATTAAGGAGAAAGTCTGAATGTGCGAATATAAAACCAACTTTACCTCTATGTGTAAGTTCACATACTGCAGTTCAGGTGTAGTTCGCTGTCAGAATGCAGTGGTTTTACTTGTTGATGATCACCCAGGCTTTGTATAACGTTAGCTCTGTCTTTTATTCCTTGTCTTTGGCTCGGCAGATCCTCAGTTTTTAGCACTACAAAGTTTTAAATCTGGTAATCGGGGAGCATTATTTCTTGCACATGACCACACAGAACACAATTGTAGGCATCCAAACACTTGTAGGCCTGTAACTTCTCTCGTAAAATCCCTTGGAGCTTCAATGAGATTGTATATTTGGGGCTGGGTGCTTGGACATTTCGTCTTATTCTATATCTATTGGGAGGGTGTTATCGCGAGTGGACCTGCCAGATGAACGCTGCTCACTTTAACGTTAATTTTGCCAAATCACTGTGCTTATCACTGGGTGACGAGCTGTTATAATACACTGAAAGCATTATGTAAATAATATATATAATACATAATCAATATATCTTATTTCTAAGACAACAACAAACTCTGAACCGCATCGGATGTCATTCCCTCACTGTAAATGCTAGCGCGCCCGGTTTTTTTCTGCCACCTCCCTGCGCGCGCATCCTGAATGCTTACAAACACGGTAATTGGTCTATAGAATGGCAGGTAGAGAAATTATAATGTAGACACTGTGAGTGTGTTTATGTACCGTGTGTTTGAGCCAGTGTTCTCTGAATATTGGCCGCAGTTTCTTGTGTACAACGACATCCTGCATGTCCTCCAGAGATGGATGAAGACCAGCCTCCTCCTCAAACGGCAGACAGAACTCATCCACTGGGCCTGACA
>LR812524.1:2472152-2542152 GCA_903798195.1 Danio kyathit | reverse complement strand
ATAAATCAATTATTTGGAATTTGCCACCATGCATTTATTTAATTTAGAAGTAGGTCCTCTGAAATGACTTGTATTAACATCTAATGAACTTTATCCAGGGTATATGCAGGAATCCTAAAGGAAATTTCAATACCTTTTAAGACTTTTTAAAGACCTTCTCTGAATATTTTAAGACCTCGTCACCACTTCAAGTTCTAATCAGTATCAAACCTTTATACCCATTCATGCATACATAATCATTTTAATAATTTGTAATAATTCGTCTAACATATCTTTTGTTTACATTGCACTGAAAGCCACGCACAACTCTCACCGCTACGGCGTGTGATGTTTTCTACTCGGTGCGTCTGGAAGGGAGTAAGGCATATATTCTATAAGGCATATTGGCATATATTCTAATAATGGAAGTAACGAACTTGCGAATGGAAAAGATGCGATATGTGAACGGCCTGCTGCTATATATAGTTAATCAAGTGTGCGTGTGTATTAGCATTGGTCTAGCTATAAGCTCGGAACTTTAAACTAGCGCACAGTTAGCATAACTTTGTTTAGTTGCAGCAGTTTCGTTCCGTGCAACAGAAACGCGGCGATGAGAAGCCTTTAAGCTTAAGTATCCAAATGTTTTTGTCTGCTCGCGCCACTCACTCACTTAATGTCAGGTGACTCACGCTCTGCTCAGCCTTCAACTGCAGCTCGTGCTGTATTGAACAGACGCACGTCACTTCATAACCAGGGTATATACAGAGAGTAAAATCCAATACCTTTTAAGACCTTTAAGACTCTTTCCATACATTTTAAGATCTCATCGCCACTTTAAAGGGCACCTATGGTGAAAAATCTACTTTTCAAGCTGTTTGGACAGACATATGTGTAGATATAGTGGATAGACTGTCATATTGGGGTGATATAAACACACCCAGTCCATTTTTTTTCAATTTAACAACATAAAAACGGTGGACCAATTGGAGCGGGTTTGAGACCGACCGCAACTTGATGTAGGAGTGCGGTCCCCCCGTCCACCGAATTGATTGACAGCTGCGTATTAACATGTCTCCGTAGTAACGTTTATAATCCTATCAACAAGACAGGACGTGCACAAAGCAACCGGGAATAAAAGGTCTGTTCAGTCTGCTAAGATCATCAATCATCATCAAATGTGATCAAGAGTGAGTTTGACAAGTTTAAAATCTTTTAAAACAGTGCATGAGTGTAATGAATGACAGCGATTTACTTCAGCTTTACTTCATCAGCACAGCCGCGTGTCAGAACAATTATACAAGACGACGCTTCAATCCCGGTTTGTGGACGTTAAATCAGGTTTATTTTGTACATTAATGTAACAGATATCCATACAGCAGTGGAGATTAACCTGTATCCTGTCACATTTGCGTGTAAAGACAGTGCAAAGCTAAACGCGCGCTGTCTGTGTGTGTGCCTGTCAGTGCTGTGTGTGTGTGTGTGTGTGTGTGTGTGTGTGTGTGTGTGTGTGTGTGCGTGAACTTTGTAACGACATTGTGTGTGACTCGTCGTTGCAGCTCCACAACAAATGCATCAAATAATCATTGGTAAAGTTCTTACTGAAGTTTTTCTTCACAAACGTAACGCGAGATCTGCTTCCTTTATGTCTGTCAATTGTCTGAGGCAGCCGAGGGCAGAGACGTGGGCTGCGTCCGAAACCGCATACTTCCATACTATACAGTACGCTAAAATCAGTATGCGAGCCGAGTAGTATGTCTGAATTCATAGAATTCGAAAATCAGTATGCGAGAAGTACCTGGATGACTTACTACTTCCGGCGAGATTCTGAAGTGCACATCACATGGACGCTGCGCTATCCCATGATGCTCCGCGAGAGAATTCATGAATGGAAGTAAATCGACGCAACTGACGCACGTAGGTCACGTGACCATGACAAAATGGCGGATGTAGTACGTCCGAATTCTATTCATACTTCTTACATTCATACTGTATAGATAGTACTTCTCTAACGGCCGAGTAGTACGTTTAAATTCAAATGCAGTACCTACTGAGTAGTAGGCGGTTTCGGACGCAGCCTGAGACACGCTGACAGGCACGTGGGAACGGTGGGCGGGAAGGACTAGCCTTAAAGGCGCATTACACAAAAACAGCAAAAAGCTGTTGAGAGCTTTAAAACACAAACTAGTGAAAGATATAATCAATAATCTGATGGCTGTTTTGAGCTGAAACTTTACAGACACATTCTGGGAACACAAAAGACTTATATTAAATCTGGAAAAAGGGGTAAACTAGGTGCCCTTTAAGTCTGAACTGGTAACATTGGCAACACTTTAAATATATTCACTAAATATTGATTGTAAGAAACTAATCCTAAACTAAAACATTATTCATATACTTTCTAAAAAGGGTAATCCAGAAGGTGTCGCCTATAGAACAGCAGATATAATGGTGATGCCTTCGTTACTGCAGTAAACAAAGCAGTGTGACATCAAATATAACTGGATTTTATCAATTTTATAAACTACACAGCATCCCAAAATTTCAAACTTTAGCATACAACTATAATTATACAACTGTAAAATGATGCAAAATTGAATACCTTGTAATGGCATTTAAGATTTTTAAGGGCCTTGAATTTCTAATTTTAATACTTTAAGACCCCGTGGACACCCTGATAACTATAGCGGCCGTTTTTTCCACTGAACTAAATTTATTTTTGATGCCTTTGTCACACTATTTGGAGAGCTGGAACAAATTGCCTTACTGGCCGGCAATTGATCAGCCCTGCTCTATAATTTCGCTACATGTGGAGAGCGTCACATCACCTTCCCGCGTTTGTCACAAATTACGTGACATCACCTGGACAGAGGAGCTTGGCCAGATGCACCCGGCCCAAACCAATTGAGGAAAATAAATATATTTAAGCTTTTTTGGAGTCAAACACTTTGGACAACGCTTGAACAAAATTTAAGACCTCATAAAAATGGGATTAAGACTTAATACCTTTTAAGGGCATTAATTTTCTCATAAATGATTTATCAACTTTTAATACTTTTTAAGACCCCGCGGACACCCTGTTATCACTCTGTGTATGAATTATTCATTTTTATAATGATTATTAGTAGTAGTTTTAAAATTTTTGGGTGAATTATTCTATTTTGCTATCACTTTATTTTTCGGCCCCTAATTCACATTTGTTGACTATAGGTTACAGTGCAACTACTGTACGTGCAAACTAATTCTCATTACAATATTAGCAGACTGTCTGTTTAATATGTGCTGCCACTGCTCCACCAACAGACTTTCTCCTGACTATAAGAAATTTTGCAAGTGCATGTCAACTTACACTAACACTCACCTTACAGTCTACTCATACTCTGAGAAATAGCTAACATGTAGCTGCACTGTAACTGCCAAAAATGTACATTTACTCACTATTTTCTGACCCCTCAATTAGTTCCAAACCTTTATGAGTTTCTTTATTCTCTTGAACACAAAAGAAGATATTTAGAAGAAAGCTGAAAGCCTGTAACCATTGACTTCAATAGTAGGAAACACAAATACTATGATAGTCAATGGTTACCGGCTTTCAGCATTCTTCTAAATATCTTCTTTTGTGTTTAATGGAGACAGACACTCAAACAGTGAAGAGTGAGTAAATGATGACAGAATAAACATTTTTGGGTGAACTATGACTTTAATATCAACAGAATGTGTTAGAGCAGGGGTGTCCAAACTCGGTCCTGCAGAGCCGGTGTTCTGCATTGTTTAGTTTCAACTTCCTTCAACACACCTGCCTGGAAGCTTTTGTATACCTAGAAAGAGCTTGATTAGCTGGTTCAGGTGTGTTTTATTGGGGTTGGAACTAAAATATGCAGGACACCGGCCCTCCAGGACCGAGTTTGGGCACCCCTGTCTTAGATAGACCATCAAAATCAAAGTGATATGGACACTTTCACAAGACTGTTATAACACGTCTAAAAGGCATGATAATCTGAAATCCTTGAGAGTTTTTAATATTTTATTAAAAATAAAAAAAACACGAACATTCACATGTATTTATATCATCTTTGCATCAAATTACAAAAAGCAGATTACCACTTGTGTGAGGTGTTTGTAACGCAGTGTCTATGGGAGCAGGACAGTAAATCTGACATTATTCTCTCTTCTGGCTGCTGTTATCTGAAAGTCTTGATAACACCATCATGGAGTTTTTCTTTTATTAATTCAGCAAATTAGATTATAGGATTATTAATTTAAATAGGATTGTAGGATTTTAATAATTAATAATTCAAATAGGATTATTAATCTAATCAGCGACAACGATGAGACTGCCTACAGGGAGGAGATACAGCATCTGGCCACATCTGGTGCACCGACAATAATCTGCTCCTTAACACCGACAAGACCAAGGAGCTCATTGTGGACTTCAGGAAGGGACGAACAGGCTCACATGATCCCATCCACATCAATGGGATGGCCGTCGAGCCTGTCTCATCCTTCAAGTTCCTGGGGACCCACATCTCAAAGGACCTTTGCTGGACCACCAACACCTTCAGCCTGGTCAAGAAGGCTCACCAGCGCCTATTTTTCTTAAGACAACTTAAGAAGAACCAGCTGTCATCAGCCGTCTTGGTGAACTTCTACCACTGCACAATAGAGAGCATCCTGACCAACTGTGTCACAGTCTGGTATGGAAGCTGCTCTGTTGCGGAGCGTAAGGCACTGCAGCGGGTGGTGAAAACTGCCCAACGCATCACAGGGACCACACTGCCAACTATAGATGACATCCAGAAGAAACACTGTCTGCGCCGAGCACGCAGTATTCTTAAAGATTCCTCTCACCCTGCTCACAGACTGTTTTCTCTCCTGCCTTCTGGCAGGCGCTTCAGGCTCCCCCGGACACCAGTAGACTAAGGAACAGCTTTTTCCCCAGAGCTGTCTCCCTTTTGAACTCTGCCCCCCACTGACTCTTTTGCCCCCCTGATACACCCCCACTCTCCTCATACCTTATACTCCTCAAAATCACTGCACTATTTAACATTTGCACATTTAAAAATTGCACATATTCATTGCACTGATTCATTTATTCTAACTGTACATACCATGTACATTTGTAATTATGTACACACCCACTGTACATATACATTTGTAATTATGTTTATATATCTGCACACTTCTGATTATTAATAGCAACCTGTACATATATCCATCTATTGTAAATCTCTGTTCATAGCTAACACAACCTGTATATAATGTTCATAGTACATCCATCTGTAAATATCACCATAGTTTTTCTATAACTGCACTTTATAACTTATACCTGTATCCTGCACTTGCTGCTATTGCACTCCTGGTTAGACCTAAACTGCATTTCATTTCCTTGTACATGTACATGTGTAATGACAATAAAGTTGAATCTAATCTAATCTTAATTCAGCAAATAGGATTGTAAATAAATGATTTGTTGTACTCTCCCATTCACTGCGCTCTACGTTTACCTACTATGACGGCTTGCACTACTGAGAAACCCAGAAATGTCAAAAGGGTCCATTGACTTTTTTTTTTATCTGTAACACAAGCATGTGCTGTTTACTGACCTGGACGGGGAAGATCTTGACCGCCACGGCTTCACTGAGCAGCTGAGCTTTCCACACGCAGCCGAAGCGTCCTCTGGCCTTCAGCTCCAGCAGCTGCAGAGGCTTCTGACCCAGCAGAGGAGACGGAGGAGTCATACCTGGATCCTGAACACAAGTCACATATTTTTTATTAACTAACGAATCACTATTTATTTTAAAGTTGTTGTGTTTTTTTACACATTATTAGTATACTTACAGTGGAAGTCAGAATTATTCGCCCCCCTTTTAAGTTTTTTTCTTTTTTAAATATTTCCCAAATGATGATTAACAGAGCAAGGAAATTTTCAGAGTATATCTGATAATATTTTTTCTTCTGGAGAAAGTCTTTTTTGTTTTATTTCGGCTAGAATAAAAGCAGTTTTTAATTTTTTGAAAACCATTTTAAGGTCAATATTATTAGCCCCTTTAAGCTATATATTTTTTCAATAGTCTACAGAACAAACCAGCATTATACAATAACTTGCCTAATTACCCTAACCTGCCTAGTTAACCTAATTAACCTAGTTAAGCCTTTAAATGTCACTTTAAGCTGTATAGAAGTGGCTTGAAGAATATCTAGTCTAATATTATTTACTGTCATCATGACAAAGATAAAATAAATCAGTTATTAGAGATGAGTTATTAAAACTATCATGATTAGAAATGTGTTGAGAAAATGTTCTGTCCGTTAAACAGAAATTAGGGAAAAAATAAACAGGGGGGCTAATAAATCAGGGGGTTTAGTAATTCTGACTTCAACTGTACTTTACTTGTTTATTGTGATAGCATAAGGACTATTGACCGTATATGTGCATGCTTTTATTATTATTAAGTCTTCATATAAAGTCTTTATTATTAGTCTTTTTGTGTGTGTGTGTGTGTGTGTGTGTGTGTGTGTGTGTGGTGTGTGTGTGTGTGTGTGCGCATATATATATATATATATATATATATATATATATATATATATATATATATATATATATATATATATATATATATATATATATATATATATATATATATATATATATATATATATATATATACATACACACACACACACACACAGGGAGTGCAGAATTATTAGGCAAGTTGTATTTTTGAGGATTAATTTTATTGTTAAACAACAGCCATGTTCTCAATGAACCCAAAAAACTCATTAATATCAAAGCTGAATATTTTTGGTAGTTTTTAGTTTGTTTTTAGTTTGAGCTATTTTAGGAGGATATCTGTGTGTGCAGGTGACTATTACTGTGCAGAATTATTAGGCAACTTAACAAAAAACAAATATATCCCCATTTCAATGATTTATTTTCACCAGTGAAACCAATATAACATCTCAACATTCACAAATATACATTTCTGACATTCAAAAACAAAAACAAATCAGTGACCAATATAGCCACCTTTCTTTGCAAGGACACTCAAAAGCCTGCCATCCATGGATTCTGTCAGTGTTTTGATCTGTTCACCATCAACATTGCGTGCAAAAGCAACCACAGCCTCCCAGACACTGTTCAGAGAGGTGGACTGTTTTCCCTCCTTGTAAACCTCACATTTGATGATGGACCACAGGTTCTCTATGGGGTTCAGCTCAGGTGAACAAGGAGGCCATGCCATTAGTTTTTCTTCTTTTAGACCCTTTCTTGCCAGCCACACTGGAGTACTTAGACGCGTGTGATGGAGCATTGTCCTGCATGAGAATCATGTTTTTCTTGAAGGATGCAGACTTCTTCCTGTACCACTGCTTGAAGGTGTCTTCCAGAAACTGGCAGTAGGACTGGGAGTTGAGCTTGACTCCATCCTCAACTCGAAAAGGCCCCACAAGCTCATCTTTGATGATACCAGCCCAAACCAGTACTCCACCTCCACCTTGCTGGCGTCTGAGTCGGACTGGAGCTCTCTGCCCTTTACCGATCCAGCCACGGGCCCATCAAGACTCACTCTCATTTCATCAGTCCATAAAACCTTAGAAAAATCAGTCTTGAGATATTTCTTGGCCCAGTCTTGACGTTTCAGCTTGTGTGTCTTGTTCAGTGGTGGTGGTTTTTCAGCCTTTCTTACCTTGGCCATGTCTCTGAGTATTGCACACCTTGTGCTTTTGGGCACTCCAGTGATGTTGTAGCTCTGAAATATGGCAAAACTGGTGGCAAGTGGCATCTTGGCAGCTGCACGCTTGACTCTTCTCAGTTCATGGGCAGTTATTTTGTGCCTTGGTTTTTCCACACGCTTCTTGCGACCCTGTTGACTATTTTGAATGAAACGCTTGATTGTTGGATGATCACGCTTCAGAAGCTTGGCAATTTTAAGAGTGCTGCATCCCTCTGCAAGATATCTCACTATTTTTGACTTTTCGGAGCCTGTCAAGTCCTTCTTTTGACCCATTTTGCCAAAGGAAAGGAAGTTGCCTAATAATTATGCACACCTGATATAGGGTGTTGATGTCATTAGACCACACCCCTTCTCATTACAGAGATGCACATCACCTAATATGCTTAATTGACAGCTTGGAGTAAGACAACATGCATAAAGAGGATGATGTGGTCAAAATACTCATTTGCCTAATAATTCTGCACTCCCTGTATATATATATATATATATATATGTGTATGTATGCATTATGTAAATTTTAATTGAGAGAGAGAATATCTCCAAAATTAAAGTGTAGATTAATTCTTTACTCCTTTTTGCTGTCGTTTATTTCTTATATAGTGTATATTTTATTAATTTGATAGTTTGAGTATATTACATATTCTATACATAACTAAAATGCTTTAGCAATACTGTAAAGAGAGAGAGAGAGAGAGACATTATGTTATATTATACATATATACTGATTGATTCTAAAATGTTGATTGTTAAAGGTACAGTTTATTCTGATTTATTATTTCTTTTTTTATTTATTATTATTATTTTACTACTACTATTTACTGTGTTTACTTTGTTATTTTTATTTAATATATTTGTATGTTCTTTTAATGTAAACTTTATAAATGCTTTAGCAATACATTTGTAATGCCAATAAACAATTATTGAATTGAATTGAATTGGAGGAGAGAGAGATTCATTTAATCAGGAGAGTCTTCTTGTTCTCTCTCTCTCCTGACCTTCATATCAACTCTCTTCCACATTTCAACTCTGCTCAGCTTTTAATTATGAAGCACTTTCAAAAGCATCAGAATGCACTAAAGTGCTGTCTGCAAGTAATACAAATGCCATTCATTATAAACAAAATAATCACAACAAACAGACAAACATCCAACCAATCAGACTGCAAAAAGCTTAGTAAATAAATAGATTTCCAAGCCCTTTAAAAATAATAATGTCCAGACTTTATAGATAACGGTAAACTACTGCAGAAAAGCAATCATTCTGTCTCAATGGAGAACATGCGACAGACAAAAACATATATTGAGATGACAACAAGGCTGGAAAGAGAGCAACGTATCTTTTATATATTGAGGAGACAGACTGTGCAATGCTTTAAAGATAAACATACATTTTATTGTATTTTATTGATTGTGATTTATTTGATTTTTAGATCTATTACTATTATTTTATGCGTTTTAATTATTTTGTATTATTAAATTTTTTCTTGCATTCGTCCTTATATGTATCCTTTACTGCTGCACATTTAATATGTCTGTAAAGTGACTCGAGATGCCACTTTTAAAGGCGCTATATGAACATAAAGCTTATTATTATTTTATATTTTACAGGTAACCAACGAAGATGTCAAATCCACTTTTAAAGGTGCTAAATAAACATAAAGCTTATTATTATTTTATATTTTACAGGTAACCAACGAAGATGTCAAATCCACACTCAAAACCCAACAGCTTATTCACTGATCGCAAATGCATTATGTTTTTAAATTGTATCGTACTTTATTATTGTTATTGCTTTGTTAAATGGTGATATTGAGGGTCAAGCAAGAAGCATATAAATAAAACGATCATTATTACTATTTTTATTATCGTTATTATTCTGACTCAGACTCTCCTGAATCAATTATTAATGTAAAATACTGCAAAAATCTAGTCATAGGAAAGATTTTATTCTGTTACTAATTGCGGTTTACATTATTGTTAAGATTTTTTTTAATTACTAACAGAGTTGACAATAACAGAGGTGACATTTTCCAGCATTTTGTGCTTTAGCTTGAGTTAAAACACAATTATATCTATTTTTATCATATTATAGGTTTTAAAAAGTGAATGAGAAATTGACTCACATAATCACAGTAACAGAGTTAGATCATTTAGTAAAGATTAAAAGAGAAATATATCATTAAATATCATCATTTTTTAATTATTTATACAAGGATGACTATGTTATTATACATTTGATTCTTCAATTTCTGTACTAAACCTCTGTTTGATCCTCCTGAAAACCATAAAGCGCAGTTTATTTATTCATTCAATTTCAGCTTTTTGGCTTAGATTCCACAGCGGAATGAACCGCCAACTTATCCAGCATAGGTTTTACGCAGCGGATGCCCTTCCAGCCACAACCCATCACTGGGAAACACCCATACACTCTTGCATTCACACACACTCATACACTACGGCCAATTTAGCTTATTCAATTCACCTATAGTGCATGTGTTCATACTGTTGGGGAAACCGGAGCACCCGGAGGAAACCCACGCCAACACGGGGAGAACATGCAAACTCCACACAGAAATGCCAACTGTTCCAGTTAGGACTCAAACCAGTGACCTTTTTGCCGAGAGGCGATTGTGCTACCCACTGCACCACCGTGACGCCCAATTTATTTATTGATTTATTTATTTTTGTTTGCAATTTGTTAGATTTTATGCCGATGCAATGTATGGAAAAAGACTTGATCATCCCCGTCGATCTCAATTAATGACATTTTTCCAAATACAGCTATTCAAATTATATGCTGATATGTTATCCATATCGAAATACATATCGTGGCAAAACAAAATAGTCCTAGTCACATTTTCTATTAGTGCTTTACAGATTGTTCTGCCATTTTATAACCGATGTAAAGGCTCGTACACACCGGGACGCCTTTCGTTTATTGTTTTTTTCGAGACATTCAAAATTCAAACCCAAGCGATTTTCGCTGGTGTCAAGCAGAAGAGTGTGCAAAATCACTCCTACACAACTTTAAGCTTCTGACACCCGCTTGTAACACAGAAGAAGGGAAAGTTGACACGCTTGTTGTTAAAATTACTGCAAGTGCAGTCCAGTGCAATAAGCAGCTCCATGTTCATATCGCCTCTGGGCATCTTCTTCAGTGTGCGCTCGCATTGACAGTTTTGCGCTTAAGCGCCTCCAAGTGCTGTTTACTGTAACTTCAGCAGCTCCGTGCACGTGAACAAAAGTGGCAATCTGATTGGTGGAGAAGGTTTTTGGCGCGGCATGTCAAAACAAAAAAACGAGCATGAGGCGTTTTTTGCGCGTTGGTGTGCACGATCACATTGGCACCCTTTATTTAGTCATGAGGCGTTAAACGGGAGCAAAAAGCGTCCCAGTGTGAACGGGCCTTAAGGGAGTAGACCAGAATGTAAAGACAGACACAAAAAAAATGTTTGCATTACTGAAATTACAAATAATACAGATGATTAATGTTTTGTGCAATTGTTTATTTAACTTCGTAAACACACAAAAAAAAATCATTAAAAATTTGAATAAATTATTTCATAATTGAAGCTGAACGTATGATTTATAGAACGAAGACGTTGGCAAAAATACCTATACGTCAATATTTTCAAGACAAAATCTTCCTAAATGCACAAACAAACATTATTTTTAGAGATAACTTGATAAAATTTGTGTTAAAACTGTTTCATTTACATTTTTAGTTTGTTTTAGAATAGCAATTGAAGGCTTATTTAAAAGACGCAAAATAAACCTGTAATTCTAGAATGACCAATAGACACACACAGACAGACAGACACACACTCACACACACACACACACACACACACACACACACACACACACACACACACACACACACACACACACAGTCTGATGCAGGAAAACTCAAAAATGAATCCATGCGAGACAGAATCAGATAAAGAAAGAAAGAATGGAGGAGGAGGGCTACGGCAGCATGGCATGATGGGATACCGAGTGAGCAGATGAAGCTCTTACCTCTACCATGATATGAAAGGCGTGCTAGCAAAAGAGGAAGAAAGGCATTTTACTGTTTCTACACACACGTGCTGCAATGTGAGAGAAGCTAGAGGATGAGAGAGAAACGCTGATGTGTGTCGTTGAGAATGTGATGGGTTAATGAGACGTTGACGTGGAAAACACACACACACACATTTACGTTAATCTAAAAACACTTATTACACAGCTCTCTGAAACTATACCAAAGCTCGCCACAGACACATGATCCGCCCTCGTTGATCTGAACAAGGTCCGAAATTTGCTTTACGTGTGTACATTTACATGTGTGAATGAATGAATGTATGCATGTATGTATGTACAGTGTGTGTTATATAATTTATATCTTGAACTTTTAGAAATTTGCATTTTTCTAATTCTTTTAAAGAAACTACCTGCATTTAAGTGGGTATAAAACATGATCACATGAAGATATGAATAAAATGCTTATTTTGGTTTGAAAGCAGAGGGTTGGTTCTTTATTTTGATGTATAATGTTGTCATATATTCATGGGCTATTAACTTTAGGTGAAAATCATCGAAAATGCTGGCAGTGACTGGCAACCTAAAAATAAATAAACAAATAAATAAATATAATAATAATAATAATAATAATAATAATAAATAAAAAATAAATCTAAATAAAAAAATTAAAATAAATGAATAAAAATTAAAATGAATAAATAAATTAATTAAAATAAATAAATAAAAAAACTATTAAAAAAATAAAAATAAATAAATAGTAAAAATAAATAAATTAATTAATTAAAAAAATAAATAAAAAAATAAAAATAAAACATTTAAAACATTTATTAATAAAAATAAAAAATAAAATAAAATAAATAAATAAAAATAAAATAAAAATTCTAAATAAAAAATCTAAATAAAAAAATTAATAAATAGATAAATAAACATAAACAAAAATAAACAAATTAATAAATAAAAATAAATAAATCTAAATAAAAAATAAATCTAAATAAAAAAATAAAATAAAATAAATAAATAAAAAACTAAAAATAAACATAAAAATAAATAAATAAAATTTAAATAAATAAAATAAAAAAATGAAAAATAAATAAAAATAAAAATGAATAAATAAAATTAAAATAAAAAAATAAAAAAAACAACAATAATTAAATAAAAAAATTAATTAAATAAAAATAAATAAATAAATAAATAAATAAAATAAATAATAAATTAAATAATAAATTTGTTAATAAATTAAAATAAATAAATAAAAGAAAAAAGAAAATAATTAAAAAAATAATAAAAAAAAAAAAAATTAAAATAAAATAAAAATTCTAAATTCTAAATAAAAAAAATCTAAATAAACAAATAAATAGATAAATAAACAAACAAAAATAAATAAATACAATAAATGAATAAATAAACAAATATATAATGTTTTTCCAGTCAACATTTGGAAGCTGATATTTGCTGTTCAGTTTTAGAAAATATAAATTAAAATAAATTAAATAAATATAATTTGTAAGCAGTTAAATTCATAGAATCTATTTAAAGTCGAATCGAAAACAATAGGGGCATCTGAATCAATACCCAACCCTAGCTCACATATTTACTTGCAACTGTACATAAGTAATAAACAGACTCAATGATTGGCTAAAAAAAAAAAAAATCAGCAGATTTCTGTGCGCACAGATTCCGTGTGGGCCTAGTTATGAGTCCTGAATACAGCTGTTCTGCATCATATTCTCTATGATTTTGAAGATCACTGGTTTTGACAGGAGTATTTACCTGCGACGGAACGAGCAGCGGTGGGTACGTCATCTTCAGGTGTCGGTACATCCAGAAGGAGATGAAGAGAATTACTGCGACCGCCATGATGGGCAGCAGAGAGTAGAGCAGTGTGGGAAACAAGTCCGGCTTCGGGGTGACGGGTTTCAATGTGGCTGCACACAAACACAGATTAATGACAAATCTGGATATTTACATACATAAACCTTCACAACTGTGTGGCCAGTATGACTCGTTTCTTTTTTTACACATTAAATTGATCAAAAGTGAAACTAAAAGGCTGTTATATCATTTTATTTAATTCAAATTGATGCCTTTCCTTTCCGTTCTACTTCAAAATCAACTGTTTTCAGCACTGCTTATAACCATAAATGTTTCTTGATCATCCAATCATCATATTAGAATCATTTCTGAAGGATCATGTGACACTGAAGACTAAAGTGAGTGCGTGTGAGTGTGCATGTGTGTCTAGTTGTGTCTGTGCGCGTGCTTATCTTTGAAATTGTGTGCGTGTGTGATTATTTGTTTAATTGTGTGCATACATTAGTGTGATTGTGTACCTTTTGTCTGCATGTGACTATGTGTGCATGTCTGTAAAATTCTGTGTGTATGTGCGTGTGCATGTGTGTCTGTGGAAGTGCGAGTCTGTTGTCTAGTTGTGTGCATGTATGTAAGTGCATTTCTCACACTGCACTCAGTACTCACTCTGAAGCGTCATGTGTGTGAGACTGTGTGTGTGTGAGTTTACATGCGTGTCTGTTTGTAACTCTCTGTGTGTGTGCATGTGTTTGTGTTTGTCTGTGTGTGCATATCTGTGAAATTGTGTGTGTATATCTGGTTGTTTATGTGTGAGTGTGTGCTTGTCGTGAAATTATGCGTGTGCATGCGTTTGTGTGTACTCACTTGGAAGTGTCTCCGCATTGTAGTGAAACTTCTGGTTGCACATGTTTCCCTCGCAGCAGCAGAAGAAGACGTCAGGATTCTCCTTGCGCTCCACACACTCACTGCTGCACACACAACACACAGCTCATCCTCTGCCCTATTCTAAACACTTATAACGTGTGTGTGTGTGTGTGTGTGTGTGTGTTTACCTGTCATAGCAGTTGACATCGTCCAGCCAGCAGCCCTGCTTCACCATCTCGATAGTTCCTGAGCGGTTCTTCCAGGTGGAGAAACAGTGTCGCCGCTTGTCTTTTTCTCCGTAACACGACTCAGTGCCGCTCCTGTTCGTCCCGTCCTTCTCCCAGCTCACATTATAATACACACACTCCTGCGTCTCCGAGCGGCCCAGAATCGCACCTGAAGCACATCACAGAATAATATAGATATAAATAGAATATATAATAGATAAATAGAATAAAATTATATTAACAATATTAACAAAAGAAAAAAAATTATAACAACAACAACTGCCACTATTCTCATAATCCTCATAACAACAACAACAAAAGAAACTTGATCTCTCTCTTAAACAACACCTCTTTTGTTCTCTGATTGGTGTTTACAGGTGTAAAGGCGGGGTCAACCTGTCAATCACATGAGATCTACCAATAGCAAACTACAACCATCCAATCAATTAAGCTGCAGTCACATTAGAGTTTGTGCGTAAGAAATTCTGTCGTATAGCCCTGCGTAAAGGGGCGGGATTAAACAACATGATTAGACATTAAAAAAAGTGAGCGATTGGTCAATGTTTTAAATTTCTGTCCTGAGAGGTCATGTTTTGATCCTCGGTTGGTCTCACGCAATCATGTGATGAGTTTTCGCAGGTCAGAGTTCACCAAGCTTGAACTTTCCAACGCAGCGAAATGCAAAACTTGCCGCACGACCTTATGTTTCCGGTCTGACGCATTTGCGTACGTATGAATGGAAGTCTATGGAGAGAAAAGTGCAGTTGCAGTGTGACCGCAGCTTTACACAAGGACCAAATCAAGCCATACCCACATTTGTAAAAAAAAAAGCAATTTACATTTGAATTTAAAACCTTATTAAAACTATTTAAAAAGGTACAACATCAAGGGAATTTTGAACTAAAGTCTGAGAAAATAAAAACATTGTCATTCAATCAAAAAAGCTCAATAAAAACTACACACACCATAACTAACACTATAAATGGACGTCAATAATTTTCTTATTTTGGAGCTTGTAGATAATAAATCATACTCATTTAAATATACATTTTAAAATAATTATTAAAAATTTTTTTTTGATTGTGCTTGTATTAGAACTCTGTTAATCTGATGTCTATTGAACATTTGTGATTATTATTAATGTTAACATTTTAACAAATCTGTGGAGAAACTGATGTATTTTATTTCCCAGAAATCACAGCTGAATAAAAAATCTGTATATTATAAATGTATTTATCGTCAATGCACTCATAATAAAAAAAAAAAAACATGAATATATTTGCAATAAAACAAAACAACAAAAATCTTGCTGATTGTGTGCATGTACTAGGGGTGTTAAAATTAATCGTTTCCTCGGTGCACCGCGATGCAGATGGGGACAATTCGATATCGGTTCAGTAATGGATCATAACCGGTTATTACGTACTGACGTCATTTATCCCCTATGCGCGATGTCGCGGTAGAATACTATGGCGAAGGAGGCGAGGGTGAGTAAATAAAACACTACTACTACTTAAAAAGCAGATAATTGTGCACGTGTGTGAGTTTGCTGGACACAGTCTTTCACTGACACTGAGGAATGGTAAAGCACGAGCCGCTATTTCACTACTGGGGAGAAATGATGTAAAACTCCATCTCTGCCCCTCTCTTTCTCTCTCTCTCTCCCACACACACACACACACACACACACACACACACACACACACACACACTTTTTGCATTTGACCCGTTGGCATGTTCGTGAGGTAAATTTTCCTCTCCTCTCGGCTGTTAAAGCGATACTTGTGGATCCAGACACAAGCGTGCCTGTGATGCGAGTTTATTGTATTGTATTTATTCTATTACGGATTACCTGATAACTGCGTATTATGCGTATATAAACTGACCCGCGGCTGTTTTTCCCGCGTCACTCAAGGAAGAAGATCGCTTTCGTTTCTAAAGCCAATCGCAGCCCTTTCTGTTGAGCGGGTGAAGACAATGACCAATCATAGGGGTGTATAAACTTGCCAGTGCTCAAAAAGCAAGCGAGATAATATTTACTTGAGTTTATTTGTTATGAATGCTCGTGCTGTCTTCTGAGCATGTATTGGTGTTTTGTCTAAAACATTCACAAAGTGTGTTTTTTTTGAGCAGGTAAAATTAAAGGTACAGTTCATATATCTGACTGCTTGTATTAAAGGACAAAATTGTATTACAAGTAATATATAAATATAAACGTATTTATAGATTTTAATACAATTTTTTTCTTGTGTTGTAAAGAAAAAAAAATCTAATTATGTATGGAAAGCATCATCAATGCACCGTGATGCACAGAGATATTGAATTGAACCGAATCGATGGCATAATAATCATAACCGAACCGTGAGACCAGTGTAGGTTCACACCCCCAGCATGTACCTTGTGTTCCTTACAATGTGTCCCCACAAGTATAGCAAAACCAGTCAATTCTGACCTTGTGGGAAATTCTTTTAGTCTACATAAAAAACAGCTCATAAATCAGATAGAATAAAGCATTTTGAAAATTTTGTAAAAATGCAGATTGTTTCTTGTGAGGGTTGAGAAAGAGCACAGAATAAACAGTCTACATTACAGCTATGGGAAGTCCCCATAAAGATAGCTGTGCAAGTATGTGCGAGTGCATTTCTCAAAGAAAAGGGTTGCATTTGATCCACAACAGCTCATTGAAGGGAAGGAATGCTAGAAAGGCGAGACATGGAGCGATTGCACATTTCTGCTGACAGACGTCTTTGACCTCCCTCAATAATTCAGCGCACTTGAACAGATTTCCATTCACTTCAGCCCACTGAACATTCACCAAATTCCACGCAAGCGTCGCTGAGACACAAACTTTAAAGGCCTTCATTGGGCTGCAGGGCAGAGACGGACGATTATGAAATAATTATGAGCTTTTAGAGCAACAGTCGACTTGCTTTCATAAATCACAGGATTAAAAAGGCCATCAGGCACCGATCTCTCTCATGATGTTATCCGGCTCGTTCAGCCGCTGGAAATATTTCATTCTTCTGGCGTCCCGTGAGCGTCTGAATGCTGCGTTTGTGCCTGAAGTCTCGGCACGCGTCTGATCTCTTATTACGCCTGTTTATCTGCTCTTAAACACCTCAATTAAGATCAGATCGGGCTGACTCAATATTCCATTGAAGTCTGTGCGCAACGTTTGATGATGTCTGTTTGAAATCTGATCATAAGAATTAAACCGTCTGTGTGTTCAGCAGTCTTTGAGTTAAAGTTTGTCTAATAAAATGACACATCAGCATGTTTACAGAGGCATTGTGTTGTGTTTGTGCTGCTAACAAAACAACATCTGCCTCCTGATGGCATGATCACACACACACATACATACATTCACACACACATACTTACAGACACCCTCAGAGAAACACATACACAATCTCAGGCATGCGTGCATTCATAGTCAGATACACACACACTTACATAACTTATACTATCACAGTCACACACACATGCACACACGTTACTCTCACACACATGCACACATCAATGACACACACAGACATGTTCAGACACACATGCACATTAAGATGGGCACAAACACACACACACACACTTTCACAGACAAACACACAATTAGAAACATAGACTTACAACAAACGCACACATGTTCAGACACACATTCATAAAGACGGGCACAAACACACACTGATTTTTTAACAAATGCACACATTTATAGACACACAATTAGGGATGCAACGATTATAGATTTTGGTTGTACGATTATAGTCTGAGAAATAATCACGGTTTCACGGTTATCACGATTATTATGCATTTATTAATTTCAAAACATGACTAGTTTAAAAAAATCACATGAAAACTCCTCATATTTTTAAGTGTTGTTTATTGCTGCTCAGTAACCAAATAATACATCACATACTAATATTAAAAACAAACAATAGTCCAATTTTTCTCTTTGTGCTCAAAAATAAGTGACATTTTTTACATTTAAACGTAAATAATTTTTACGCTGTAAATAAATGACAGAACAATGAGAAATTAAATAAAAATGAGAATTAAAAAAAATAGTATTTGTCTAATGCAAGGCTCGAAATTCACTTCACTTGGTAGCACAGGTGCTCCCAACTTCAAACATTTAGGAGCACCAGAAAAAATTTAGGAGTACCCACCAAAAATGAATGAGCACCACTGCATATTGAATATTAACAGATTTATTGTATTTGAAAACAACATCAATCAGGAATAACAAAAAACAGAAACTAACTAATTCTATTATGACTTATTGAAATTTGTGCAATAATTCCAAAATTAATGTCTAATATTTATAAAATATTAATAATGACTCTGATGACAATAATACTAACAATGTATTATTTCTCATCATCATGCTGCCTTGAATGTGCTTAAATGTGAGTTATCTGCTATAAAAAGTCCAACTGTTACATTGACAAATGTATGGTTTGCGTCAAGCAAAAATGAAGCATTGCAGTGATAAATATACATTTTGCACTATTGTTTTTATACGTATATACAATACCAAAGTCCCTATACTATAGTCTTTGACTATACTGTGTTAGATTTTACATTTAACGTCCATTTGCGCTGAACACGCAGTGAATGCAACGCATTGAGATTCGGGCCATTAAACAGCTGATCCACTCCGAGTTTTCCAGCACTCTCCAAAGTCACTCGATTGATCTCAGCTGACGGATTAACTTTCTCTCGCATTAACATGCGCTCATCGGCGCCATTATTTGTAAACATTGTTTGTAAACCTGTGTACTTTTCATTGCTTCTTCCCCAAACTTCAGTCGTTTGCAGTTCTCGCAGTCACACATCTCCCTGTCATCTCAACTAGGTGCGGCTGAAAAGCGTGAGCACGTTGCGTCGCGTGCGCGTCCCTCCATTGGAAATAACCAATTTACACGAGCTTGCCTTAGTTAATAACCTTATTCATAGTTAATCCAGTGTGCGTGGTTATTAGTCTCGGTGTTCAAACTAGCGCACAGTTGGCATACCTTTGTTTGGTTGCTGCAGTTTTGTTCTGTGCAGAAACACGGTGTTGAGAAGCCTTTACGATTAATTAACCGTGACAAATTAAAGCGCGGTTAATAGTGAAACCGGTTAATCGTTGCATCCCTACACACAATCACATAAAAACGGACACAAACACACACACACACACACTCAATCAGACATACAAACTTACAACAAATGCACATGCATTCATAGACACACACACATGCACATGCACATAAAGACAGACAGACAGACAGACAGACAGACAGACAGACAGACACGCATGCACGCACACGCACACACAGAAAGACTTACAATTAATGCACACACATTCATAGGCACACGTGCACATAAACACAGGCACAAACACACACTCGTTGTCAGACACAGAAGTTGTAAGACAAATGCACACACACTCATAGAAAACAATATAATCACATCCACACACACTTACAACAAATGCACACATATTCATAGACACACATCCACATAAAGACAGGCAAAAACACACACTCAGACCTACAACAAATGCACACATTCATAGACACACACACACACACACTGACAACAAATGCACATATTCACAGACACACACATGCACATAAATAGAGGTGCACACACACACACACACACACACAAACACAAACACAAACACACACACACACACACACACACACACACACACACACACACACACCACACACACACACACACACACACACACACACACACACACACACACAACAGATGCACACACATTCATAGACACACACATGCACATAAAGACGGGCAGAAACACCACTGTTTCCCCTAGGTTTACTGTTTTGGGAAGGGGTGGATTGGGGCTGCGGCGCGACGCGGCCCAACGCAGCAAAGCTGTTGAGACTTACACTGACACAAGGAGTCATGGTCTTTTAATGACAGCAGTAACTAACTGAGCAACTATTTGACCTGTACAACCGTTTGTAAATTATAAATGAACATTTATTTTATATCTTTTTTATTCACAAACTGTGCAGCTTTTGTCACTGCAGTGTATCTTTATGGGCTTCTGGAAGAACATTTCCTGAGCCTCTTGGTATGGAAAGTCAGAAATGTCTGGCCCATTTATTGAGACATTTATTAAACTTGTCTCTTATAAAAACTTAGATGTCAACATGTCACGACCAGAAGCAGCTTTACAGAAAATAATTCATCCATTCATTTTACTTCAGCGTAGTGCCTTATTTATCAGGGGTCACCAAAGCAGAATGAACCACCACAGAAAAATGACAAATATTGCAATTTGGAAACATCGCAAATGATGAAAGATGAAAATGAGTTAAAATGCACATCTATAAATCGAATACTTCTGTACTAAAAGGAAATATAGGACCATAAACTACTTCTTATAGCAATGAGTGTATTACAAGAAGTTATATTATTAAATATTTATGTTAAAAAAGTTTTTTTTTTTATTTCCAGGTATTTTAACTCATTTTGGGGGATCACAGAGCCGGTATGAATTTGCGGAGGACACGCAGAGCCTCCGGAGAGGTCATAACTACACACTAGATAGAGGAGATAGCTCCGCTTGCATCTCAGCATGGGATGTGCGTGACGTATCTGAAGAGCGGGGAGGGATGCGGGACGTATTTGAGGACCGGGCGGGAGACGCGCGATTTCCGGTAGATTTTCATTTATATGCGGGCATCCGGGAGTCTCTATGCATTTGCGGGAGACTATCGGAACTTTCGAGAGACTTGGGATCTGCATCTGTATATATTTTAGCTGCTGTGATGCAAGTGCAGAACAGAAATGACATGCTGTTGTGTATAAGATACTACATACAATAAGATATTACATACGGCTATTTAGCTTGTTTATTAAAAATAGTTGTGATCTGGCGCTATATAGATAATACAAATAATGTGACTTCAAGGGGGCGGGTACAGCCATTGGGAGGGCGGGGCGCCCCCTTTATATAATGGTAGGGGAAACACTGAACACATTCACAGACTTACAACAAATGCACACACATTCATAGACACACACACACTCCTACAACAAATGCACACACATGCATATAAAGACAAGCACAAACACACACACATTCAGACACAGACTTACAACAAATGCAAACACACTCATAGACACACATATATAATCACACTCACACACTAACCAACTTTAGAAAAAAAGTGCAGAGATAATTAAACTAAGATAATCCAGCACCATGTCAGCGTTTTACTGAAACAGGACTGCCATTGGTTTGGGGCCGCGGGGGATCAGGGGCCTCCACTGATTATGGCCATACTGATCTGGCAAACAGGCAACAGCATATTTGTGTTTGCGCACTGAAGAGCATCAAAGGTTTCTATTTACACCGTGTTCCTCCAGCACTGTGCACGATGTAAATAATAGATGCAGAGTATAGCGCTTCATTGATTATTATGTAATTGTGTAATATCACAACCAACCCAAGTGACTGACAGCCTTTTACTGATTATAAAAGACACTTTCCTGGCTAGACTATTTAGATTTACATGAATCTGACTCATTTTTTTTTTTTTTTGATGAAATACAATACACAAAAACATAACTTAATATATTAAAATATAATACATTAAACTATAATAAATTAAACTAAGACATAATATAATATAATATAATATAATATAATATAATATAATATAATATAATATAATATAATATAATATAATATAATATAACATAACATAATGCACTGTGGCCTCACAGTAAGAAGGTCGCTGGTTTAAGTCCCGGCTGGATCAGTTGGCGTTTCTGTGCCGAGTTTGCATGTTCTCCCCATGTTGGTGTGGGTTTCCTCCGGGTGCTCCGGTTTCCCCCACAGTATAAACACATGCGCTATAGGGGAATTGATTAACTAAATTAGCCGTAGTGTATAAGTGTATGTGTATGAATGTGTATGGATGTGTTTTCCAGTACTGGGTTGCAACAGGAAGGGCATCCGCTGTGTAAAACATATGCTGGAATAGTTGGTGGTTCATTCCGCTGTGACGACTCCTGATAAATAAAGGGACTAAGCCGAAGAAAAATAAATGAATTAATTAACCCAGGGGTGCTCAACCCTATTCCTGGAGATCGACCTTCCTGCAGTTTTCAGTTGCAGCCCTTATCAAACACACCTGCCTGTAATTATCAAGTGCTCCTCACGTTCTAAATAATTGGTTCAGGTGTGTTTGATCAGGGTTGAAGCTGAAATCAGCTGGAAGGTCGATCACCAGGAACAGGGTTGAGCACCCCTGCATTAAACTATAATAAATTTAACTGAGGCATAAAATAAATCATAATAACACAATATAATATCAGTTTCATTTATTAATATAGCCCATTTAATAACAAAAGTACTGCACAGAAATATATCATTAAAATCAATAATGATAAAACAAAAATAAAGAAAACACAACTGATATACAGCACCAACAATATACAGATAATTAAACTGTATAGACAAGTTAAGTAAGCCTTTTTTTTTAAATATGTCTGGATAAGTTGGCGGTTCATTCCGCTGTGGCGACCCCAGATTAAAGGGATTAAGCCGAAAAGAAAATGAATGAAAGAATCATAATCAGAATAATAATAAGACTAAATCATAATTCAAACTGTTTTGTAAACCGAGTTATGAATAATAACTGTTTCTGGCTAGACCTAAATCTAGACCCCTTATGTATTTTTCTCAAAACAAGAGTTCCTGTTTGAGGTCTTTCAGTATATACTGAAAATCTGACCTTCTATTTACATGTCATTTCCAGCACAGACCACTTCCCCTTTTTAACTTAAGGGAAGTCAGTTCTGTGTTTATATTGTGTTATAAGCACACACACACACACACACATAATATACTGGAGCAAGACTTACAGTTTTTTTGCCATATAATCTGCTCAAATTTACCCACAGTGCAGTTGTTGAGGCATGCGCTGCCAGCAGTAATCAATCAAACACTGTGAGCAGCAGAAACACACAACAGGAACTACTGAAGCAGGTAAAACACACCTGGAGCTCACAGCAGGAACAAAAAAATACCAATGTATGCACACTTTTATGTAATAAAAGATTAGTCTGAAAAAAAGATACAATAACTGGTAACACTTTACAATAAGGTTATATTAATTACCGCATTTACTAAAAATGAACTAGACATTTAGACCTGTCACAATATTCAATATATCGACTTATACATGGTCATGACCTCATAATTTTTTTTGGTGTTGCAATATCTATATATATATATATATATATATATATATATATATATATATATATATTTTTTTTTTTTTTTTTCACAAATTCCCATAGCATTTAAGCCATTATACTAAGACATTTACATTCTACCTCACCATTGTCAAAGTTAATAATTGGACATTTAATAGGATACATAAGACATTGACTACAGTATTGGAAACAGCTTCTATTTCTTGCAGATAAACAACAGAAAACTGACAATGATCACCTAATGTTGACGTTCATAATATTTATATTATTTGCTAATTAATAACCTCATGTGGAACTCTGAATCTGCGTCTCATTTCGGAGTCTGCTACTGTCCACCGGAGGTCACACTTCGGTCACAGACGCATGCTTTGAGAGCCTTCACTTAGAAAATCTTTTCACTTGAAAAATGTTCACTTAGCATGTTTCTTGAATATTTGCAAACATATAATGGTATATTTATGCTTTAGAAGAGTCAAAAACTTACATACAGCACCTTTTACTATCTTTATATACTGTTCAACTGATATACACTTCCTTAATTCTTATGATTTTGACTGTAATGTAGTAATAGTGTACATCTATTGTAAAGCTGCTTTGCCACGATAGTAATTGTTATATGAATGGCTGTAATCAGCGGGCGCTGTATCTGCAGACGGTGACTGTGGTCTGAATGGAGAACTGGTGCTCTCAGTAATGAGCTAATGAGGCCGGACACAAGGCCTGCTGGGACAGACGTGTAAATCAAAGCCCAGTGCAGGAGGAGCCTCTCAAACCCAAAAGAGCTACAGCAGGAAATCACGCAGAGAGCCAAATCCAATACACAAAATCAATACGCTGCCTCAGACGCTGAGCATACTGTAAAATCAGCACTAATCACACAGATTCACAAGCTCCTGGAATAACTGAGGATACAGAGGAGCGTAAAACAGCAGAGAACAACGATTTCAACATGGTGGCTCAGTGGTAAGCACTGTCGCCTCACAGCAAGAAGGTCGCTGGTTCAAGCCTCGGCTGGGTCAGTTGGCATTTCTGTGTGGAGTTTGCATGTTCTCCCCGTGTTGGCGTGGGTTTCCTCCGGGTGCTCCGGTTTCCCCCACAGTACAAACACATGCGCTATAGGGGAATTGATGAACTAAATTGGCCGTAGTGTATGTGTGTGTGAGTGTGTATGGGTGTTTCCCAGTATTGGGTTGCAGCTGGAAGGGCATCCGCTGTGTAAAACATATGCTGGATAAGATGGCGGTTCATTCCGCTGTGGCGCCCCCTGATTAATAAAGGGACTAAGCTGAAGGAACATGAATGAATGAGAACAACGCTTCAACATCTGCAGATACACTAAAACAATTATTCATTGGATTTACTCATTTTTTTAAGGTAACAGGTTGCAAATAATTTATATGGTGAGAAGTAGGGATGCACCGATACCGATACCAGTATCGGGTATCGGGTCGATACTTGGTTAAAATACTCGTACTCGTATTGGACATGAAAGGCCGATACCACGCACCGATACCGCTGAACAGTAATTCACTATGGATGTGATTTGTTGCCCTACCTGACTTCAGTGTCTTAATGTATTAATTAGCCTAATGTATTATATATTAATAGCTTAGTCCTTTTAAACAATCTGTTTATAAAATACATTATTAACGAATCTATAGCCTAGGCTACTGAAGAATAAACCGAATATGAAATATGATCCTTGCATAATGATCACAGCTAAGCACTCAAACAAGCTAGCACTCATTTTATATATAAACTATAAATGCAAAAATGAAATAAATTTTAAGAAATGGAACATTATGTAAAAAAAAATCTAAAGACTACAGGCTAAATAAAAGCGCCTGAGTTTAAACATCACTGCGGTCACTGCGCACGTGTCAGTTTACAGCTTCTGTAAAGACAGCTTTTACAGACCACACAAACTCAAACACCATGTAAATGTATAAATATTTCGATAAGTATCGTTAATGTAATATTTATAACGATATGATCTTGCTTGTGGTTAAATCGATACCGGCTTTGAGCTGTCACGCGCGCTTTTTCAGCAGCTGTTGACACGCACTGCGGCGCTATACACACAAGACAGACAGCAGCATACACTGGCATGACAAGTGCTGAACTTCCCGTATATTTTATTTAGGGGGGGATTGTGTTGATGTTGCAGATGAAAGTCAGTACGTTGGGGGCGCGTTTGCCGCCCTCACTATTATATATTATAGGTCGCCTCTATATGGACGCGCCGGCCCTGGGTGCGCAGTATGAATATTCCCTACGTTTACACACTGCATACACAGGCCTACAGCTCTGGGGTGTTATGAATTGCATGTTTTAAATAACAGCGAGGCATGCTACATTTTAGTTTATATTGTAAAATATACATTATAACTCAGTACACAGTAAAATAATATTTTTGAATGGCTTGCCTATTGGCAGCGTATGTAACCGTTAAGCTTAAATAGGCTAAGCATATTTTTATTCATATTAAAACAAATTAATACAAACTAGTCACCCTTTGATTTTTTTCGTTTCCGTATATTTTTTATCAAACGAAAAATGCAATGAATTGTTGATTTTGGTTTTCGTTTTATTAGAATTAATATAATTATTAGGCTACACAAATTGTACATACCATCGGCTCTGATTGCGTCAGATATCCTACAGATAGCCTAGACTTTTCGGCTCAAAGACATTTATGCCTATAAATTTCAGTGCTGTATTTTGACAGATTTCGCAAAGGCTTCAGCTATTCTGACAACTGGTACCAGCCTCCGTTTGCGGCTTGACTTGTACGGCGTCTCCGTATCATTGTCTGGATGACAGCGAGAGAGAGATCAGATGAGACCTCAGTTTCGATGTGTGGCCGCACGTCACAGTTACTTTACTGCAGTTTTTAAATATTGGCTTATTTAAAATAACTTTTCATTCGATTAAAAGCCGAAATATTGCCTGACATAAACAACTTTCGGTTTTAGAAGAGAGAGGCTTCAGTGAAGACGCACACACACACACACACACACACACACACACACACACACACACACACACACACACACACACACACACACACACACACAGGATACACTTTTGAGGTCTATTCATTATTGATTTTTTAACATTAAACGCAGAATAATTAAGTGCAAAAAAGAACAGCTGAACTTCGGGAAAAGAGATCACTGCGGCTGCCACGATGGTTGCTTTGTTTTTCTGCAGTTGGCTTTGTCAGTGGCTCGACATTGCGAAATCACTTTTATTTTAATTAAACAAGATTATTTATTAATAAACATTGTGAGGTGATGGTCGCGTGATTTTTAAAATGAGCTATTAACCGCAACCTACCCATAAACATCTAGTACTTTTTGATTCATTGACCGCGGATCAAAGGCAGGACTCATGAATATGAAAGAATGGTGCAAAACAGTGTTTTATGCATCCCCAATATGCAATGACAGTGACTCTATAAGGTAACGTACACTGCACACACCTTGTGTAATGTGTGAAGTCGTGCACACATGTAAGCCGCAAGGATATCTCATCCTTTAAATGTCCATGCTTAATCGTTAATAGACAAGGTCTGGGTTAGCAGGGTTTTCAACAATGTGTATATTTTTGGCTTGGAACAGCCTCCTGTTAAAGATTTTGGTGTTCATCCTTGCTACAGGCAAAAAACAAAGCAAAAAAACGAACAAATAAACTTAGTTGAAACCAAATCTATGAAGTATCGGTATCAGTATCGGCGAGTACACAAATCAAAATACTCGTACTCGTATCGGTTTGTAAAAAAGTGGTATCGGTGCATCCCTAGTGAGAAGTTAAACTAAATTTAGTAACGTTTAACTTAATCTGTTCGCTTAAATTTAGCCCGTATAAATTGTTTGCAACCACTTACCTTAAAAAAATAATAAGTAAATAAAATAAATCTTTTTTTCTGTGTACCAGGAGTCTTATTTATAAAACTTGGCGTAAAAAGCAAAAAGTAAATGCATGGCAGATTAAATTTGTATTTATTTATTAATGATTATGGCTCATATTATGATTTAAAGTATTTCAATTAAGTCGTTATTTAAAGTTAAATATACTTACTTACAGCTGCGCACATATAAAGCAGTGTTTCCATCTAAACTTGCACCAAATACACACATCTTTATCATCACATGATCTCGTTTAACAAAATCACATGACTTTTTCTTAATGCACATACTGGAATTTATTCCGTGAAAGTGTTTCAATTGTAGTTTATGCACATTTTTCCTCATCGAATAAAAGGTTTATCCTACTCAGTTGTGTGCATATGTTATCATGCGCATTTTAAAATTAATTTTCAAAATATATTCTCTAACTTTAATATTGTTTTTCTCAACTTAAGTCAATATCAGCTCGAAGTAGGGATGCTCAAAATAACCGTTTAACCGTTAACCGAAAGGGTGCGTTTGTAACCGATTAATGGTATCAGTTAAACGATTAAAAAAATATTATTTTATATATTTTTAAAATGTGGCTGCATAAGGGACCGATCACCGAAAGCGCTTTTTGCGAGGCGCATATTTTGAATGGTTTTAAGCGCTGTGTATGCGTCCTGCGCGCCTCACATTATGCCATTGCGCGCTGTGCTCCCAGTTGAAATAAAAGTCAACGGAGCCGAAAAAGCGTTTTACGTCAGTCGTCTGTTTCATTCTTCAATTATGTTATGCTGCTCTCTTATATGTGCTAAATATAGCTACAAGTCACAGCACATTTATTTAGTAGAGGTCATGTTGCGCGGCTCCGGCGAAATTTTGATTTGGAGGGAAAATGACCAAAATGTAACGTGATGATTGAAAATGACTGGCGGGAAAATAAATAATATATTTCAAATCTCTGTACATAACAGAAAAATAAACAATGATAATGCACCAACAATAGTGCATTTTTATTATAGTGGCAGAAGTAGCTACATTTTTGGACAGGCCTTGTCAAAAGTCAGCGGGCACTTTCACTAATAAAAAACATAGCACTTAAATTATTTCATTTTTAACAATAAATTAAATTACACAGTGGTTTTATATCAAAAGTTGATAATGATATAAAACACGTTGTTGGTAAAAAATAAGCTTAAGCGATGGCTTTTATTTGTTTCAGTATTCAAACATTAAATATTGAATGCATCAAGATAAATAAAAAACGAATATGAAACAGCACATAGCAGGATATAAAGCATATAAAGGACTATTATATTTAGCAAAATGCTGCTCTTTTTATCTTTGTATTTTTATCATTTTATTTATGTTATTTTAATTATTTTTTTTCTCTTCATAATTAACTAACGAGCTATAGACACATTCCCGCTTGACGTTTTAGAAAATATTTTGTGCAGCTGCCCAGTATATATTAAAGATAACCGAGAAAAAAAACACAGAAACATGTTACATGTCCCCAAATGTCCAACTTATTTAACTGAATCGTATAATGGCCTATAGCTGAAATGTTGAAAATTGCTCATTTTATTTTTATAAAACATTTGTCAAGACATATTGATTTTTATTTTAATTTTTTTTTTGAGTAAAAAAATACCGGTATTTAACAATCCATATTTATTTTATTTATTCATTCATTTGACTTGTTTATTGGTGCATTTATAGGCTATTATTTAAATCCAACACAACCATCAGCACCTCGGACAGTGCCACTCCATAAAGCTTTCATGCAAAGTCAAAAAAACTGAAGAAAGATTAGATTTTCTCCGGTGACGGCCGACACGCCGTAACCGTCTTTCAGGTGGTATAGCTGACATTAAATTACAAACAAGCATGCTGCAGTCTGGTTTTTGAATTAAAAAGTGCAATTATTTCCTCGTTGTTCAAGGAGTCTGCAAGTTTGTGTTCTATGGATATAGCGATCTTAAGCGTGTCTTTATTCGATGCGCAGCAGGAAAAAAAAGGTTTTTCAGCAGTGCATGTACTCATTGGTAAAGTTCTCAGAGCGAGTTTTGTGCTGCCAAATACAGCACGGCATGCAATAAACTCACGTTTAGTCAGGCGAAATAAACGTCTCTGCCTAGGATCTCAATCAAATTAATGAAGCTCAAGCCACGAGTAAAACAATAGGCTATTTTATTATTTTAAGATTTTAGATGACGGGTTAGTAATTATACACGGGTAACTATATTCAAGTCAATGAAATAATAACTTTGATAAAATATGTTCGTAAGAATGTGGTGGGCCAGTGATTCCCTTCTCTGCCAGAGTCTGCTCTGTGGTTTTAAAACCCTTTTCAAACTCTATCGTTTAGACCTGTATCAGTTTTTCATGTTAAATGTAGTGTAGTTTACTTGTGCATGTCTGATGAGTAGCGCGCTTCCGCTGAGCCAACTGTGGTGGCAACAGAGCCGCGACGTCAACACACAGAATCTGTCGGCACAGTTCAGCACGGTTGTCTAACCGTGCTGAGAATGGTTTGTAATCGTGCCGCACCGTTTCAGGCCTAGTGGAGAAACAACCATAACCGTACCAAAGTGTTCTTAGAACGGTTTGGCAGGATAGTGGAAAAGCGGCTATTGTCTTTCATCACATGCATCGGGCGCACATGAACGGTGAGTGAGAAGAGTGAGACGGAGGAAATAAGTCATTATGACATAATCTTTAGGCTAATGACTTCTATTAAAAATGTTAAAAGGGTTTTTGTAATATAATAATAACAGCGGAGCGTTAATTAAATGTATATTTTCCGTGGAGCGATCGATTTGAGGTAGCCTGATATTTTTATTTTTGACGGAAAAAAAAAAAAAACATGACTGGACAAACAGCCGCCGGTTCTTAAAAAGGGTTCAGTCAGTGTTTTCGTTTTGTAATTTAAACGTGTCATTTAAGTGAAAAATATCTAGGGCAAGACTATTTATTTTATTCTTTTTATTTAGTTTATTCTTTTTTTCTATGCTGTTGGAAACATACAGGTGCGTGAAGATGCTCTGTTGCTGCTGTTTGCATGTTCAAATAAATCAGTATTTTAAAATGCAATATTTAATGTATCACACAAAATAGACATGTCAATTTTTTTTTTTTTTCAAATAAATATTTTTTTAATATTAATCTGATAACGGTTAGCGGTTAATATCCGGTTAATGAGCAGCGGTTGTCGGTTAGTAAAATTAACCGAAATGAGCATCGAGCACTACATAAATGCCACTTTTAGGTCAGAATAAGTTATGCCGTTTTCATTTTTACGTAAATATCTGTTATATTAAATGATAAAGGAACCATATTTCACACGTTTTACTTTCACAAAAGTTATGATAACATCAGACACTTGGATTTAATTTGTTTTATAGTTTCAGCAAATCATACTAGTTGGATAAGTCCCTGGTTAGGCATCATATATTTAAAGTTTTGCATTTCAAACAACAGTTTTACGATCAATTAAGCAAATATGTAATTGGTCATTTATAACCTTAAATAACCTCCATTGCATTAAATTTAAAGTGCTATGCAAGCTAATTAATATTCATAAGCATGTATTAGCATACTTTTCACATTGTTCCTACACCTTAATCAGATTTTAATTTAAGTCAACAATTATTCAGTGAATATCTGCTGCACAGTGCTCAAAACACCAATGCATTCAATTTGAACAGAATCATATTTTAATCAGAATTATATTGATTCATATACATCATGGTTTCTGCTACATTCATTCTCTCATGGCGGGTCGCCACACCAAAATTCATCCCACCATGGCTACATTACAGCTTCTCATTCAAAACATCCAGTTGTTGTTTTTTAATAGCGGGTTATAATTGCACCAAAACGTATTAAAAGGTAAGTGAATTATAATATAACAGCGCAAACTCGTAGTAGTGCTGTGCGTTATTTGTTTAATCCTTTAAGGTGACATGCTGACTGACTGACTGACAGGTGCGTGATGCATGAGGCCAGCAAACACGACGTAGCTTTCAGTTATGATGAACAGTTTCCATAATTATACTTTGTAGATAAAGGTCTATGGCTCTGCATACAATGACTTCATCTTGCTGGAGTTTATAGCGGTTTCACTTTACTTCAGAACGTATTAATGCCGCTCTGTAGGTCTATTGGAGACATTCATAAATATTCCTAGCAAATCTAATAAATGTTGGAGATATACTTGTTACATAAATGCACTTCAGCCGCGTTTATTTGGGAGTGCACAAGAAAATCTCCACTTGAGCAGCGTATATTTGAGGGCGTGCAAGAAGTTTTGTGCACAAACAGAGGAAACTGGCGCGCAAGCAAAGAGATACGGATGCTCGTATGTTACATGAATGCGATCTCGACTTGTAATCCTGTGCTCAAAACATTTGTCATTGAAATAACGCCATAGGTAGTTGGTAGATTTGTGTAAAAGTCCTAAAAAATCCTAAAGGAAACACTGTATATATATATGGAATTTCTGGAATTTCAATCTCAATACTGCAAACCCTCTGCAGGAGCCATTTGGGAAACGCGGTCCCAACATGTATTCATTTAGCAGACACTTTTATGCAAGTGACTTACAAACAGAGAACGTCACAAGCAATTTGTCATGCGACTTAATAATTAGGGACGTGCAGAGACCTTTTAAGGGGCAGGGGCTCAAATGGAAAAAAGGCACTTTTTATTAAATAATAGTAATAATTGTACTTTAATAAATAAAATATATTATAATGAGATTATTAAGGAGATTTCACCCTAAATTCACTATATACTCAACCTTAAAAGGATAGTTAATTCAAAACTGAAAATTCTGTCACCATTTACTCACCTTTTACTTGTTCCAAACCCATTTGACTTTTTTTTTTCTTCTGTTGAACACATAAAGTAATAGGCTATTTTGAAGAAAGCGGGAAACCTGTAACCATTGACTTTCATGGTATTTGTTTTTCCTAGTCTGGAAGTCGATGATTTCAGGTTTATAGCTTTCTTTAAAATATCTTTTTTTAATCTTTTATTCATTAGTGTTCAACAAAATAAAGAAACAAAGAAATGGAACCACTTGAGGGTGAGTAAATGTAAATGTTTGGGTGAACTATCCCTTTTCAATCTATTATATTTGTTTGATTTTTTTCTTCTGTTGAACAAAATAAAATATTTTGAAGAATGTAGGCCACTGACTTCCATAGCTAGCCTATATGTACTTGCTTTATAGCTTCAATTGACATTATATATTCTGTGTGACTGCAAAAACAAGAGGACAATATTTTCACTATCTAGCTGTCGTTTCTCCATTACATTAGCCAGATGCAGTCCGCGTGCAATGCGGATGAAGGAGTTGGCGTAGGCGCTGATAGACGTTACTCCACTGTTGACACCTTACTTTTGAGGCGAGAGTAATAATGTAAATAGAGTCTTCATTAGAGCATTCGCCTCGCATGTGGCTTTTCTTTCCAAATCATCGGTTCGAGGCTCGCTTGGAGCGATAGACTAAAACCAAGATATACTTTAAAGTTTCGTTTTTTTTATTGTTTGACAGGGAAAGCGGTCCTTAAATAGAACATGCATTAACATATATTATATTATTAGTAGTATTAAAAAATAATTATTATCCCCAGGAATAAAGGGCACTTTCTCTCCAGGAGAAAAAAAGGGCAGGGGCTCAAGCACCAAAAGCCCCCACCTCTGCACGTGCCTGTTAATAATATTCATATCTCATAATGCCAAGTTAAAAACATTAACTTGATTAGACTTTCCCAGATGCACAGGGCAGAACTATGAGCTGTAAAGAGACGTATGCCAATAATCAATATACTGTGATAATGAACATTTACAATATTGATATCGTGGGAATTTCAAAATAATGTGAATAATCATTTATCATTACATTTTAGTGAATGGATCCATTTCAATTGTAGATCCATTTAGGCGGAAGTGACAAACTGCAAGCTTTGGATGTTTATATCAGGTTTATATCTTCTAAATGCGAATTTCGGAGCTCACAAAATTATAGATATCCTTAAAACTACCATACTGAACATCTAAAATTCTTTATTTCTATTTTACGAGAAGTCTCTTCACATAAAGTAAGCCATAAACCTACATTTGCTCAGTGAAAAACAGAAATCTGTGCTTCTAGAAACCCAAAGGAAATTCCTGAGGGAAACCATGGCGAATTAGTTTTCTGGGTTTGCCGACAAATTGACGTCATGGCTGAACAGCTCCATTGTAAGGGTCAAGATGGAAAAAGCCATGAGAAATGAATTTATGACTTGTTTTAGTACAAGAAAGCTTGACTGACACTATAAGTGAACTTTTTTTAAGACGTCTGCTTTACTGGCCCGCATGTACATTCAGCAAACAGCACGGCTTCCCGTATTTACTCTCTCGCTTTGGGTTTTAAATATTTCACAGTTTCTCTTCAACACTGAGTCTCTCTCTCTCTCTCTCTTTCTCTCAGTCTGTCTGTCTGTCCTCTCCAGTTTCTCTGCAGATTCATCAAATGAAAAGCTTTCAGAGGCTGTAACTCCTCCGTCTGCCAGAGGAACGTTCTCAGAGTTTTGCTGTCCGGATCTCTGGACTTGTTGGAGCCGCAGTGGCTGGACAGAGAAGCACATCTGTCTGAAACACAACCACCAACAGCTCTCACACACACTCACTCACACATATACTCACAGACACACATATACATATACACACACACACACACACACACACACACACACATATACTCACATGCACACACATATACATATACACACACACACACACATATACTCACATGCACACACAAGCAAAACGCACATATACACACATTCTTGCACACATGAGAGCAGAGACACGACAGCACATCTAGGCCACATGAGAGATGTCAGATCTGTTTAGATTAGATTTTAGAATTTTTGCTCATCTTATTTCATTCATTCATTTTCCTTCAGCTTAGTCCCTTTATTTATTAGGGGGCGCCACAGCGGAATGAACCGCCAACTATTCCAGCATATGTTTTACGCACTGGATGCCCTTCCAGCCACAACCTAGGACTACACACATACACTACGGCCAATTTAGTTCATCAATTCCCCTATAGCCCATGTGTTTGGACTATGGGGGAAACTGGAGCACCCAGAGGAAACCAACGCCAACACGGGGAGAACATGCAAACTTCACGGGGAGAACATGCAAACTTCACACAGAAATGCCAACTGACCCAGTTGAGACTTGAACCAGTGACTTTCTTGCTATGAGCACAAAGTGCTAACCACTGAGCCACCGTGCCACCTGTCTTGTTATTTTAGCTTTTAAATCATTTTTAAATCCCTTTTGGCTTTGTGTTTTTCTCTTTTTGTTTTTTAGTTTTTGTATTTTGCATGTGTAAACACACTTGACAAATGAAAAATATATATACAAATTTAATAATTAATCAATAACAATACTACATATATAACTTAGCACAGAAACGCATCTTAATCTTTATTCTCTCTCCAGATGGTCTATAACAAAGATCATATTTAGTATTTTTTATGTCTGATATGGGAGTTTTACATTTTAGACAATAAGAAATTGTGGCGACAACATATTACAGGGCTCAAAATTAACTTTTTTACTTGGTAGCACCAGTGCTCCCAGCTTCAAAAATTTAGGAGCACCAGAAAAAATTTAGGAGCACCAGAAAAAATTTAGGAGCACCAGAAAAAATTTAGGAGCACCAGAAAAAATTTAGGAGCACCAGAAAAAATTTAGGAGCACCAGAAAAAATTTAGGAGCACCCACCAAAAATGAACGAGCACCACTGCAAATTGTATATTAAGGGATTTATTGTATTTGAAAACAACATCAATCAGGACTAATAAAAACCAGAAACAGCTATCTAACTAATGCTGTGATGACTTACTGATATCTGTGCAATAATTCCAAAATTAATGTCTAATAATTTTAAAATATTATTAATGAGGACGATGATGTCAATAATACTTACAATGAACAACATTTCTCATTATCATGTTGCCCTGAATGTGCTTGAATGTGAGTTATGTACTGTAAAAGGTCCTGCTGATACTTTATGAAAAATAAATGGTTTGCATCAAACAAAAATGAAGCACTGCAGTAAGAAATATTTATTTTGCACTATTGTCTTTATTTGCATGTCAATTTAATAAATAATATTTTTGCTACAAAACAAACAAAAGATTATAATAAATCATTCAATCCGATGCTGAAAGCTGCAAAGCAGTCATCAGTAAATAGGTAAATAATTTACATCTCAAGAAAGAATGGACAAAAGAAAGTAAGAAAAGTCTCAGTTCTACACTCTTTAAAAGTTTTGGTTTCGGTTTGTGTCATTTTAAATGCTCGGTTTAGTTATGCGCCGATTTACATTTTACTGCGTTTGTGGAAAAGCAGGCGAGTCACCCGGCCCAATATACGAGCAGGCAGAGCAGGATTCTCGTGATGCCACCGGCGCAAATACCGTTCTTTGTTATGAACGGTATTTGGCGATGATGTGTACAGTGTTAGATTTTACATTTAGCGGACATTTGCGCTGAACATGCGCTGAACATGCACTGAATGCAACGCATCGAGATTCGGGCACCTTCTCCAAAAACCCTCGATTGATCTTGGCTGGCGCCCTTATAAGCTCCCTGTTATCTGACAGCAGAAAGCCTTGAGTGATTGACAGCTAATATGAACCAATATAGCGGCAGGGATGTCCGATTTAGCACGTTTTTAGAAAAAAATCGAAACAAGTCGCACTACAACCATTATATGCAGTCGCACAAATGCTCCCAAATATATTATGAGGTCGCATAGATTAAATTTCGGGCGCATATGCGACCAAAATGGTCGCAATTTCGAGCCCTGTATTATATGGTCCTGTTAACGCAGTTAAACTAACAATTAGAAAAACATGTGTTAGTGTTTTTTTTTTTGGTTAAATGCAGGGCTGACCGATAAAATCGGTATTTATATTTATTGACCGAACACCATTGTCAATATCGATAAAAAAAAAAATAAAAATTCGGTATGTAGTTTCGGTATGAAGGTTATACTTTATTAAAATGTGGCTGCTGAACGCACACCTTGGAAGCAGTGCCAATGAGCTTAGTGTGTCATTTCCAATGAAAGCACACGACATGCATGACGTGCACATGGTGTGCAAGCGCTGCACATGTGACTCACAAGCATTTTCCAGGCGTACCCTTGTTAAAAACATCCTAACTTTTCCGAATATGGCGAATGCACGGTGATTCATGCAAGTAGAACTCACCTATCTGCTTCTCACTTTGTATGGAATATACACATTTCAGTAATAACGGCAGACTAATTACCTCAAACAAACACAGCGCATCCAAACACTGCAGCACTTTTCACTAGTCTCCATAAACATGTCATCCTCTGAGAAAACGCTTGATGGTCGCTTAGTTATGAGAGGCCAGGGGAGCCCATTGTAATGGTCAAGGAAACTATGCGCTCGCGCTTGCCACTTCAGGTCAAAATAACAACACTCTTGAAAATGAGTGCCGTATAGCAGCAGTGAGAAGATTGTAGTTAAAATAAAAAAAGAATGTAAGGATGTCACCAGAGTGGCTTTTTGGTTTCTTTTCTTGTGCATCCCAGCCCCCAGCACCCCATCACAAAGAGTTTTTAGCATAGCGGTAATGTAGTCATTCAACTTCACAATTTTTAATGTTCAGTATGTATTTGAACAATGATATTTCTTTACCTGAAAGCTCAGATTTGATTATCCTAATTTGTTTTGTTGACAGAGTTTGAGGTTTCCTGTATCATTATTATTGACACCTTACAGATGTTGATCTACTTTAGTTGCACACACTTTGTACCATTTTATTTATCAAGTTTAAGAGTCTCTTTAACACTCATGTCTATTTTATTATAAAGATATTTTGTTTAAATATTTTTGTTTTTGACTATTAAAATTATTTGCCTTAGTAATGTTGGTAAATTAAAATAAAGTGGTTAAATACAAAAAAATCCTAATATTACTAAATGTATTGTTAAAAAATATTCAATAATTATTGATATCGAATTATATGAAACATGATATCGTGACTTTTTTTTTTTTGCAATATCACCCAGCCCTAGTTAAACATTAGCTAATATCTTTATATTCATTGAAAAAGTTGATTCAAATTAACATTTTTCATTTTAGAATCATATTAGTAAATGTTGAAACTATCATTTATTAATAGTGATAAATGCTTTAAAACAATTCTCATAGATTTTTTTGTAGTAATGTCAACAAATGGAACCTTATTGGGAAGTGTAACTGAAATTACATCTATTTTTGCACTGCATATTTTAACAATTTCTGGATTACTGAGATATGAAAACAAAATTAAAATAATTAAACAAAAAAAAATCTAATTTATTCCTAAATCCTCATTATTGTTATATAGAAATCTTATAACCTTAGTAAAATATGTAAAACATTATTTAGATTGTCTTTAATCTATGCTGATTGCAAACGTAAATATACCACATTATAATAAATATGCCTAATAAAATTTTTAATAATTAAATAGAAAAATAAATGCATTTTAATTAAACATTTTTAATTACAAGGGAAATTGTGCTAAATCTTAATAAAACGATGCAAGAATTCCTGGTTCTAAATACATTTACTGAAAATTACTGAAATGTGAAAAATATTTCAAATTATTATAGATTTATAGATACAAATTTATAGATTCAAATTATTTAAAAATATTATCTAAATTGCAAGTAAGTTTTAGCAGCATTTCAGTATAAGGAACATGTAATGATTAACATAAATAAACAAATAAATAAATAAAAACTCAAACTTATTACTTATTACTCCTTGTTATTTTAATATGGTATAGTATATTTATAACCTTATAAGATATGTAATTTAATCTATGCTAATTGCAAACATATACATACCACATTATAGTAAATATAAATCAATGAGAATTTAATGGAAAATAGACAAATGTATGCTTTGCTTTTTAATAAAATAATTTGGAGGGGAAAAAGTTGTAAATCAAATACATAATTGAGTGTTTTCCTCTAATATGAATATATCTTCATGGTGCATGAGCAGGTGTATTAATGAGCACGTGAGATGCGCACACACACACACGTCAGCTTGTTGATGCTGGAGAATGATTCTGATCGGCGGTGAGCTGCTTTTAGAGCCGTGCGTGAGGTTTGCTGGTGGAGGGATTTGCTCGGCGGCTGTAACCTTGGCGTAAGTCTGCGTGAGCCCTACAGGATTATGTTAAAGAGGATGAGGCTGCTGGAGACCTTTGCCCTATTTCAGGGCTGTTTGAGCGAGAGAGCCGGAGTTAAACACACTTATTGTGCACGTACCAGAATACACCTGTCACTTCTGATGCGCCTGACAGCTTCTGCATGTAATTAATGTCACCAAAATGACTGTTTTCAGACAGGTTTTCCATGTCCGGCTGCTTTAAACAAACTGAGCGATGGCTTGAATGTGTCAGAAAGTCAATTTATCAATGACATAAAATACAAGAGGCATTTGTACTGAAGTACCAGCAGAACATATAAGGAGAAATACCAGCATTTATGCATTGATTAATGAAAAACGCAGGTCATATTATATATGGTACCTGATAACAGGTTTAAATTCATTTAGGTCAGAACTGTGCATTTAATATTATGATTTTGATATGGTGAGTTAGAATAAATTAAGGGCTTAAGGTGTGTAAACCCCTCCCCCTTCTATAAGCCAACTTTGCTCTGATTGGTCAGCTGTTTCAATTGGTTTTCTATGCCTGAAATGAAACACCCATTTTAGAGAGTTGTGTAAAGATTATGCAAATGAGTTAATTTGTTCATGTAGACGTATACCAGTAGCAGGGCAAAAATGCGAGAATATAACGACTTAAGATCAGAGTCGACTCTTCCTTTAGAGACTACATCTTTATTTATAACTATTTTGATTGGAAACTATGCTTGTTTACATCAAAGGACAGTTATGATCTGCATATTAGATCAAGAAAATCTACACGACTCTTTAAAACCAAACTAAACACAAATTCTGTCAACCAATGAACAATCATGTCTGAAAACTCTAGTCGAACTCCAGTGCAGAGGACAGATAAAGCATACTGGTCTTTAATGGCATTAGTCTTATTCTGGCATCAGAGGCTGACTGTAACCTTGAGCATGAAGCGTTCAGATCTTTAAAAAGACTAGTATAGTGTCTAATCTGAACAAACATCTGACCAAAGCCAGGCCGGTTCTCAGCAGATGCTCAGAGGATATGATCTTAGAATCTTCAGTTGCATCCAAAATTACACACTCAACCATGCAGTGTATACGTTTAGTGTCAACCCAAAGGGAACCATATTAACATTTTTTTACAAACCAGAAATAGAGTGGAGGAACTATAACGTCAATTTGTATGCAAAAACTCGAAAGCGAGTTAGCATTTTAGCAGTTCCGGTTCCCTCGTCCCAAAGTCAATGGGTTTTTTCAGTGGGATTTCAGTTAAATCGCTTAAATAAGGTTCGTGGCAAACACAAACTCAAGATACTTTCACGTTTTATTCTACGACATAAAACACATCAGTTACAGCACACTCTTGATTTTTTTTTAATCGGTTACGCTTCTTTAAAAAGACGCTTGCTAGCAAGTTGCTAAACGGGACTACAGGCAGTGTTGGAGACACTATACATCATCGAGCTGAACTGGTCTGGAACACAGCTCGCTTGGATTTGTCTTATTTCGGTATTTTCATGAATAGTATTTTATAGTTGTAGTATTTTTCTAACTGGGAATTCATATTGTGGCGATGCAGTGGCGCAGTAGGTAGTGCTGTCGCCTCACAGCAAGAAGGACGCTGGTTCGAGCCTCGGCTGGGTCAGTTGGCGTTTCTGTATGGAGTTTGCATGTTCTCCCTGCGTTCGCGTGGGTTTCCTCCGGGTGCTCCGGTTTCCCCCACAGTCCAAACACATGTGGTACTGGTGAATTCGGTAGGCTAAATTGTTCGTAGTATACGAGTGTGAATGAGTGTGTGTGGATGTTTCCCAGAGATGGAAGGGCATCCGCTGCGTAAAAACGTGCTGGATAAGTTGGCGGTTCATTCCGCTGTGGCGACCACAAATTAATAATGGGACTAAGCCGAAATGAATGAATGAATGAATGAAATCATATTGTGTGTAGATAATGCCTTCACTTGTAAAGACTGTCAAGACAGATTCATTTGTTGATCATTTTTTTAATTAAACGATATTATAAAGATGCTCACCAGTGCAGCCTGTCTCTTTCCTGCTCTCGGTAATGCAATCGTGTGAATTAATGTGTAAAAATGCAAACATGTTAACTGTCATCTTAACATGATCATTTGATTTTTCGTCGGGTTTTTTTCTTCATTTGAACACATTTAACTCTGTCATAACTGCAATATTTACACTCCTTAAAATGTAAAACCTCCTTAGCATATGTGACTGTATGGGCTGCTTCTCGCTGTACTTCGTGACAAAAAAGAATACTGAGTGTCTTTCTGTGTCAATGATGGAACTTGCAGGCATATAGACTTGTCCCTCACGCCTCATTTCTGTCGTCTAGGCTATTATAAGGTGAGCGGGCTGTACCCACGCGAGCGATACACTTATTTAAAGTCTAATAATAATACTATGTAGACACATTTATACATACAGTTTTAAACCTTTTACAACCGTAAAGCAAAACAAAATGTATTTCCCATGTGAAAAACTATCCAAAAGGCACGTAGGTCTATACAGATGTGTTTTTGCGTATTGATTTGTTTATATTATATATATTGTGAATTATAATATAATAAACCGAGAGAGTAAATCTTTGTCATGGACCATATTTCTAAAAAATAAGCTTGAAAAGTTGTCTGTAGCAGGGTGGTGCTGACGTCACAGGCGAGCGCACGAAGTCGCTGTAGTCTGTTTATAGCCTAATGTTAGCTTTTCTATTCTTGAATTTGCATTCAAGATCCAAAAGTGCTAAAAGTTGTATTTTCGTGAGAGGATTATCCGCTGGACAAAACGTGTAAGTGTAACGAACAGTGTTTGAACACAGAGCTTATTATTTGCAATCTTCGAAAAGCCTATGGGAAAATCCTATAGGGATTTTATTGAGGGAACCAGTTTTATGCTAGCAGTCAATTGGTCTAAAAGGTAACGTCATAGTTCCTCCACTCAATTCAAACCACTACCAAGTTAACGTTTACGCCCCATTCACACGAGGCGTCAGCTTCAACGCTTCCCATTCACTTTGAATGGGTGACGTCAGGCGTTGCCGAACTGCATTGTGGATCCGTCGGCGCCGCTTCAGAGGCGTTGCTCGCTGCAGAAGTTGGGACATGCTCAACTTTTCAAGCGCCGACGGAAGCATCAGCCAATCAGATCGCTGTATGCAAATACACCAGCTCCAACAGTGGCCTATTGCTGACTAATTTCATTGGCTGACGCTGCTATGACGATTGCGTCAGCCCCAACTTCAGACACGCCCTCTGTCAAGCGTTGAAGCTGAAGCCTCGTGTGAATGGGGCGTAACTCACTCACTATACACTCTCTCATTCACACACACTCATACACTGCTGCCAATTTAGTTTAGTCAACATTTAACAGTTGCCAAATTAGTAAAATAAATGACCAAATATATGTCATGAGTACAATAAGTACGTATTTACCATCAGGAGGGTGAATAATCACTTACGTAGGAGAATTTTGAAAAGTGCAAACTAAAATAAATACAGTAATCCAAACTTAGCTTCCAATAGCCCCTCCTCTACACCAACAGGCCCTCCCCTTCATCTATAGCTCCTCCTCTTCCACTACAGAAACAAAGCTGCGACTTTTGAGTACATGAAGTGTTCAAAATTCATTCATTCATTTTCTTGTCGGCTTAGTCCCTTTATTAATCCGGGGTCGCCACAGCGGAATGAACCGCCAACTTATCCAGCACGATTTTACGCAGCGGATGCCCTTCCAGCCGCAACCCATCTCTGGGAACATCCACACACACTCATTCACACACATACACTACGGACAATTTAGCCTACCCAATTCACCTGTACTGCATGTGTTTGGACTGTGGGGGAAACCAGAGCACCCGGAGGAAACCCACGCGAATGCAGGGAGAACATGCAAACTCCACACAGAAACGCCAACTGAGTGTTCAAAATTCAACACTTTAATTTGAATCAGGAATAAGGCTGCACAATATATCACAAAACCATCCTTGTGATAATAGTATATGCAATATACATATCACAGACATGTGTGATAATGACATTAAATTTATGCATTGGTTATTTATCTAAATTTGACCAATCAGATGGGGGCTTACTATTTTTATTCCCGCCCCCCCAGTAGTTGCTGTTCTGCTATTTGCTGGAGCTGGCTGAAAATAATCACTAATGGGTGGAGTCAATACAAGAGGAAAATGACAACAGCCAATCAGAGTATCTGCTGAGGTCTTCGCTCATTCATAATGTTTTAAAAAGACTAAATGTTTGCACATTGACATGGATTTTTAGCCTGAATTAGAATTATTTAGATCTAAAAATATATTTTACCTGTTTATTTTAATATCATTGAATAAATAATTTTAAAAATAGCATTTTTCTAGGAATATGTTGTTTCATAAGAAATATTTTTATTGTAATACTTGACTGCAGACTGCATAATTTTCAAAGTAGTCGTGTCACAGATGTTTTCACACTGCATGACTATCTGAGGTAGCGTTCCGCCGCTGCTTTGTTTACACTGCAAGATGGATCGGCGACAGGGGGGTTCATACTGCATGACTTTAATATAGGAAGAATCGCAGACAACTTTGTCCAAACTACGTTTCACAACCAAACACATGCGAGAAGTGACATGAAAACAATGCCAGGTCATGTAGTATATATTTTGTTATTAACTACATAATGAGAAAGAAGCGTTTAAAAGGGGTAGAAAATGTATGCACTTTGCTGACCTGGCTTTTGAAGGGAATTAGCAATTTCTCTCAAACTTTTTTCTTTTTTGACCTGATTGTGATATTGATCAGATGACATGTCAAACAGATACGGGTGCTGCTCCTAAATTTCCACTAGTTTTTCTTTCATTTCTTGGGTCTAAATAAACTGAAAATGAGCGCTTTTAACTTCTCCCCAAACCCCCCGCTGGCCTGCAGGTACACACACTAGTGAATGCTGCTCTCTCATTGGCTGTAGGTGATCGCCAATGTTATTTTCAATCAGAACACATTTCACACGGCATGATTTGAATCGCCGACATCCAGATATTTAGCATGCCAAATAACTCATGGGTGTCTGTGATCTGCAATTCCCTCAAATGGCATCTTTGATAGTTCACACTGTGTGATTGTTACTCACGTGAATGAGCACCGATTTACCTGTGATTTCAGGCATTTGTCGGCGATTTCTCAAAACCTGTCGGCGAGTCAGAATCAGGGCTAAAATCATGCAGTCTGAACTCAGCATAATCCGTGTATTTAAAGTGCAAAGTGCACAAGTTCAGTGTGAATGCGCTACTTACACTATTTATTGACATGGATTTAGGGATGGGCGATATGGCCTAAAATCCATATTGCGATATACATTGCAGCCTCTTGCGATAACGATATATATTGCGATATATAAATTATAATAGAACCATTTCAGAACAGGTTACATAGACCCTTAGGAAAGCCAAACTGCTATTTTTTTTAAGAAATAAAGAAACGTTGCATGTCATTTTGAGAACATTTATTGTGCAAAAGCAAAACTGTAATTAAACAACACAATGTTGCAGATAAATAAACTAAATGTAGTGCCTTTTAGAAAGAAAGACTTTTCTTTTAAGTCCTTGGTTCCTAAATGCCAAGTTGCAGAGAACAAAAAAAACTGGTGTTTAGTTAAGGAACTTACACTGTACTGAAATTACTTCCAGTATTAAAAAGTCAAATAAAATTGTGTATTGCAGATACTTTAAATAAAAACATATTTCTAACCTGCAGCCTAAGGTAACACATTTGATTTTAAACATTTTGTTCTCCTAATGAAATTAAAACTGGTGTCTTGATCTGCTCTTTCTCTCTCTCTCCCTCTCTCTCTGTCTGCTGTAGTGTTGGTGCTGCTGAGAGACTGAGACGCACCAGACAAAGTTTGCGAATAAAGCAATGCAAAAATGAATACAATTAATATCGAAAGCGAAAGCAGATTCTCGGACATGTCCGGGGAAAAGAGAATGTATTGTCACCCCAAATAATGAGCTGGATCAGTCTATTTAGTCTTCGCGCTCTTCTTAAAGCTGCTCCTAAATCAGAACAACAGTTCTGTATCCAGCGCGATACAGCGCGTCTCTGTGGGTCTGCATGCAGAGCATGCGAGTCTGTGGCAGTGTTCTCAGTTTCTCGCGAACACAGAACCGGGCCGCCCTAATAATATATCGACCGCCCAGGTAATATCTGTGTGGAAGGCACTGATGTTCACTAGACAAGCCACAATATGCCATGCATGAGGCTCGCAAGTTGTGCGACACGCCGCCATGCGTTGCTTAGTGCTGTTGTTGCTGTTGCTCTTTATTTCGCGGGTAGATTGCGTCATCAAACATGTATTATCGCGATAGTGCAATAGAATTAGAATCTCTATCGTAGGCCAATTTTGTATTGTTTATATCGCATATCGTTTATATCGCCCATTACTACATGGAATAGTGCATAAGTGTGTGATTTGTGATGCATCTTTCATCTAGTTAAGAGCAAACACTAAACCTCTTCAGTGAAAAACCAATAAAACTACAAATCCACCAAATTATCTTTACAAATTTTTCAGGACAAAGATGTTTTCCTGGCTGCTAACACAAACACATCACTGTATTTGTTTTTAAAGCTAATTCATAAGGAACTTTGGAAAACCTTTACAAAAGAGTGACAATAGCTATGTTTCTATCCACCTATTTTTATGCGCATTTTATATATGTGCATAAAAAACTCTCATGGAAATGCCAAGATGCGCATAAATAGCTGATACCTAAAAAAATGTATTCGTATCAAACGATTTATGATGTTATGCACTTAAACTTCACAAATCTGTCTTGATTTTGATGGGCTGTTCATCAAATTTCAGATTAAATCAAATGGATATTACTTCCCTCTCTAGTCTCCAGAACTAAATATATTTACAAATCATTATAAAATGCACAAGGCATACAGTTTAGGATAAGTAAAGGATTTTAAAAACAAAATCAATACTTTTAAATCACAATAATTCAAATTAAAGACATTACTATTTTAAATAAATGCCTTAAAACTTTCAGTGCAAAGAATTCTGAACAATACAGTATTTAATGTTAATGAAAAAAAGCATCAGCAGCACAACTGTGAAGCTATGGGGTCAACATGTGCAGCTCTACTCTTTTAACAATTTTTATCGATTAAGACAAGTTAAAGTTTTTTTTCCTTCTTCCTTTTCATATTTGCCTCTAATTATCCAAAGAGCACAAGTGGCAACTTGACACTGATGGCAGTAGTAGACGTTATTCTGGAAATTCCGCTTTACAGCATTAATTTGTAGTTTCACAATATACTCAAACAGAAAGCAGACATTCTAAACTGCAAAAGGATGATTTAAGGCATTTTTAATCAAATAAATATAGCATATGTGATCTTAAGGGCCTTACATACATACATAAATAAATAAATATATATATATACACACATTATGTTTTTGAATCTCCCACCAATCTGGGCAAAGATTAATTGTGATTAATTGCATCCAAAATAAAAGTTTGTTTTGACATAATAAGTGTGTGTTAGGGTTGCACGGATTACTAGTACTTCGGTAGTAGGCATGGGACGATAACCGTTTTCAAGTTATACCGAGGTTTGGAAAAGTCAAGGTTATCATACCGTCAAAATTTTCTCTAATACCGTTTCTAAGGTATGTGTAAGATTTTTTTATTTACATTTTTTTTTTAAACAACAGCATCTCCAGCAGAAAAGATATACAAAGATGCCATTTTAAATTGTAAATAAATCTGTGTTTTTGAAACTAATGAAGACAGCAGACGTCAATGATTCATTTTCATTATTTAGCCTGGCATGTTTACTGCTCCAAAATATTATAAATGTTTCTCAAAATAAAATATATTGTGTTCAAAGGGGAAAAAAACTTAGTTTTTTACCCAGACATTTAAAAAGAATATATTTTAGAGCAGTAATCACAATACCGTGAAACCGTGATATTTTTATCCAAGGTTATCATACCGTCAGAATCTTATACCGGCCCATGCCTATTCGGTAGCACCATGTGGAAAAGTCACTAAAATGCTCACGCATTAGTGCCAGCAAATAATCAATGGACCACTTTATTTTCGTTTAATTTGAACTGTCTGCATTAAGGCTGAGAAATGGTGTAGAATTTGTGCCTTTTATTGCTATTGCACATTTTCTGATGGTTCAAACACACATCTGAATCAGTTCATTTCTGTTCCAGTGAACATGATTTAGCTACAATGACCGCGACAATCTCTTAAAAAGAACAACTCACTAAAGTAAATTTGTAATTACTTTGGATTCTTACCTGATAAGACTGAAAAAATTCAATAGATGAGAAAAACGAAAATAACAACAGGAAACACTAAGAAAACAATAGTTTTTTCACTTCATATTTGGTTGAAAAAAATCTCTTCTTGTAACGATATTGTTTAGTATAATTTGTATCTTAATTTTAATGTATTTTTGTTGATTGGTTATCTACAAAATAAACGAAAAAAACAAATAACATAAGCAGTCATGACAGATCATATGGTGTGGTCAATGATTTATATATATATGAGCAATTCCATGCAAATGTCAACCTTGCCATGAAAACAATTAGGTTTTCACCAAATAAGAGAAACCGTTTCTACATTTTTTGTGTAAGCAAATATTTTACAGTACTTTAAAAATACTCATAAATGTCTCTGTCAGTGTTTAAAACTATTATATTTAATTTGCCAAAATCACACAAGTGGCAATTTCATATCGGTCACATCCATAACGGAAAAGTGTCACATCCATAACGACACTTTTTCCTCATAAATGCAAAAATATAAAATAAAATAAAATCAATCATGTTTGTTCTTTAGTAAACCGACTCGTATCTGTTTGATTAGCATTGTTTCTTTTGCGTTGTGCAGTTTAATTGACAGAATTTCTACAAAGTATGTTGCATACTGAAAACTCACAAACTTTTTTTGTCACATCCATAACGCATGTTTATTTCCCTCATTTAAAGTATAAAAATTTTTACAGATTGATATTTTTCTGATCCCATTACTCTGTGGTCAGTTGTTTTAGAAAATATAAACAGATGTGTCAATATAATGTTAACATATAGTTTCTATATGAATTTATGTTTTGAGTTTTTACTGCAAATGTCACATCCATAACGCTGGAATTGCTCATATATATATATATATATATATATATATATATATATATATATTATATATATATATATATATATATATATATATTTAGCTAAATATTATTATTGCAATAACAAAACAGTCCCAGTATATACAAATAAAACAGAATGTCTGTCCAATAATAGGTTTTCAATAATAAGGGAATTATGAATAAAATATAAGTATTATAAAATATAGTATTTGTGACAATTTGATTTATTTTGTAGATTGGAGTTCAACGTCAACTGGTATAGTATCATGGCCTAAATTTATGGTATCGTGACAACCCTAATGTGTGTGTGTGTGTGTGTGTGTGTGTGTGTGTGTGTGTGTGTTGTCTGAAACACTCATACATAGAAACAAAACAATTTTGCAACATAGATAATTAAATTTAGATATAATTACTGTATATTTTATATCTAAACATAAATTTCTCAAATATATGCATTTTATATATATATATATATATATATATATATATATATATATATATATATATATATCAAGGTTTCCGCTACTTTCATTCTACCATGGCGGGGCGCCACGCCAAAATTCATTCCGCCACTGCTACATTACAGCTTCTCATTCAAAACATTGTTGTTTTTTTTAAATAGCGAGTTATAATCGCACCAAAATGTATTAAAAGGTAAGTGAATTATAACAGCGCAAACTTTTATGTAACTGTAGTAAGTGCTGTGCGTTGTTTGTTTAACCCTTTAAGGTGACATGCTGACTGACTGACTGATGACAGGTGCGTGATGCGTGAGGCCAGCAAACATGACGTATAGCTTTCAGTCACGATGAACACAGTTTTCATAATTATACTACATTTATTTATAAAGGTCTGTGGCTCTGCACACAACAAACAAAGACTTTATCTTGCTGGAGTTTATAGCAGTTTCACTTTACCTCAGGACGCATTAATGCCGCTCTGTAGGTCTATTGGAGACCTTCATAAATATTCCTAGCAAATCTAATAAAGGTTGGAGACAAATTCACTACGTAAACACGCTAAATTGCACTTGAGCAGCGTATATTTGAGGGCGTGCAAGAAGTTTTGTGCACGAACAGAGGAAATCCTAGCGCAAGCAAAAAGATCTGCATGCTCGTATTACACAAATCCGATCTCGACTTGTAGTACTGCGTCACATTTGTCATTCAAATAACACCATAGGTAGTTGGTAGATCAAAAGACCTGCAGCCACAGCTGGAAAAAATCCTAGAGGAAACACATACATATATATATACATATATATATATATATATATATATATATATACATATATATATATATATATATATATATATATATATATATATATATATATATATATATATATATATATATATATAACACACACATAATAAACTTACACAGTATATATATTTAAAATGTCAAAAACTTTTATTTTGGATGCGATTATATATATATATATAGATATTTTTTGGTGTGTGTCTTTTAATCGTGGCTCTGCATCCCAATAAATGAATAAGTAAATCTATAAGCAATCTGAGATCTTTAAAACACATTAAATATCAAGTAAATACCCATACTCAAAATACTTTAAATAACCCTTATTGAGTATTCGTGTTGAGGTATTTAAACTGTGTATAGAGTGAGATCTTTGTTTGAGTCCTGCACAATCCCACTACACCTCTGACCACAACCTTCAGTGCAACACCAACAAATATTCATTAGTACACTCCTGAGACACACACAAACTCACACACAAACTCTCACACACACGTAACAGGCAGCTCCTTGTGTCACTGCAAAAGCTTTAAACTAATCCGATACAGCCTGAGAAAGCGTGCTACACACACAATCCTTGACCAATGCTGGGGTCAGACGACTGTGTGCGTGCATATGTACAGTATGTGTGTGTGTTTTTTTTAACATACAGTTACACAAGACAGAAATTTGTACCCACCTGATGAACAGGACACGAGGAATATGGCCAAGGCCAGTTTGGTGTCTGTCCTCATTTTCAGTGCAGATTCTTGTACTGCGATAAATCCCAGCAACACCCAAGCCGATAATCCGCTCCCTCGAAAATTAATGTTTTAATATTGCCAAAAGCATTTATTTGTGAGCAAACAGGTCCGGATCAATGTGTAAGTCTGTAAGAGAGGTTTAGTGTTGGAGAGATTTGACAAATCCTCAGTGCCTGTGTTTCTGTCTGCATAGATGAAATAGCAATTATTAATACAGTCATACTGAATCAGAGAGCAAACTGTGCTGGACAGACTCCAATACACTTATGGGCTAATATCGATCAGTATCGATCACTCTCGGCGAGTTTATCAACACATAAAATCCCAAATCATGATGGACTCGGGTTTAAACACATCCTGATATGATCCTCTGCTTCTCCAACGGCGATTTAGACAAATATGAAGATTTAGAAACTCACAGTTGTGATTTTAAATCCGGAAAACGCGAATATAATTCCAAACGAGGACCGAAATGTAGCAACAGCATCTAAATCGATTGAAAGCGGTGTGTTTTGTCGTGTGGGATGAACTCTATTCCCGTGTAAAATCCTCAGAAACGCGTTTTTCGCTGGATAATCCTGGATCACTCGCAAAATGGGTGGTTTCTGGAGTTTTTCGGTGTGTTTTAGCGCTGTAGTGAAGCCTCCAGATCTCCTCCCGTGTGTCCTGAACACAACATGGCGATCAGCGCGGAGTGTTTTGGTTTTTTTTTCCTCTCCTCCACCACTCCTCCTCCCCCGTTCATCCACTCCTCCTCCTCCCTTCCTCTTTTACTCTCCATCAGGAACAGCGACCGTTTCCAGGTGACGTTTTTTTCTGAGTATTTTGTCCAGCAGGACGCGCTCGGTGGCCCAAAATGGCGCTTCTCCGTTCGGTTTCATTCATGAGTTTTGGCGGTTTTTGTGTTATTGTAGACATATGGGAATTACACGTTTTAATTTAATTTGTGCGCTAATTGCGGGGATTGTAAGGTGGGATACACATTAAAATATGCACACTATTATCTATGTGAAAGTACATACTGAAATGTTTTTTGGAGTAATCACAAATGACTGTGATTGGTCTATCTGTCGTTTTGGTGAGATAAGTAACATATATCACAGGACAGCGCAGTCTGCTTTCTGTAGCAATATGAACAATTACGATAATGGAAAAACAAACTTATAGGGACTAAATTAAAATACAAATAGTGGAAGAAGAAACAAGACGAATGAAATTTAAATATAATTTAGTGTCAGATTGTGCCCGCCTATTTTAACGTGCTATTTTGTACCATTCTACTCGTTCACTTTCTTAGCGAAACCCTTGAAAACAGGCATTTGATTGACAGCTCAAATGGACTGAGGCACGTAAGCAAGCGCTCTCGTATTACGATAAGTTCCGCCCCCAAACAGACGACTCGTTATTATGGACAGCTAAACTGTCCAATTAAAATGCGCCTGAAAATAACTCTCACCAATCAGATTTCAGGATGATCAGGTGACCTGAGACTTGTCAGGTGGGAAAAAATAAGGCATCAGTTCAGTTGTGTTGCGAAAGCGCCGCAGAGCATTTCAAAACACACACACTTACTTTGATAATACTTAATAGTTGTAAAACAGTTTCTCACACTAGAGGTAGACATGCGGTATGTTGCTCATTTCACAAGTTCTTTATATTTTGTTCATCCTGAAAAAACTGGACACGTGGAGCAAAATATTCCTGTTTAAAGTTTATAGTATAGTATTAGACTAGTAGTCAAAATATGCTAATTTCATTATCAGGTAACAGTGGTGTAAAGCAGGGCTTAATTTGTGCCGGAACACGCCGGACCTGGATCCGTGAATAGCAGACGGGGTAGGAGGGCGGTTGAGGAGGGATCGGTAAAATGAGGTGCCGGAGCACCTCTGAAATTTGATCTGGCACCTCATTTTAACGATCCCCCTCCTCAACCGCCCTCCTACCCCGTCCGCTGTTCACTTTCACTTTCCTCCGCGACTCCCCAACCCTCTTCAGTTTCGTCCGCAACACCCCCGCCCTGCTCACTTTCGTCCGCGACAATCCTCCGCCATCCACCGCTCCAAACCTCCCCTCCCCCCAGTCTTCACTGTCGTGCGCGACACCTCTCCGTCCTCGGGTAACATTCCGGATCCGTTACCCTGATTTGTTCCGGGACCTTGCAATTCACAAACTAAGCACTGATGTAAAGTAACAAATTACAAATACCCAAACTACTGTTAAGCCCGTCACACACCGGATGCGCCGCTCAGCGCCGCGACACGGCGCGCAAATGACAGTTGAAAGTATCGCACACCAGACGCGCACATTTGCAGGCTATTTACAACGAAACTAATCAGATGGCGCTCTGTGGCGCGGCAGAATTCTGAACAGTGTCCTGAGTCGTGGCTGGGCGCCGCGGACAGCCGCCGACTTGCGGCGCCGGTGTGTGTACTCTAATTGAAACCTATTTTTAGAATTCTGAAATGTGTGGCGCTACGCGGCGCGCCGCCGAGCGGCGCTTCTGGTGTGCGACCTGCTTTAGGCCCAATCTCAACTCTACCCCTTAGCTCAGTGGTTCTCAACTCCAGTCCTCGCACCCCCCCCCCCCCCCCCCCCCCCCCACCACCACCACCACCCCCCACCCCCCACCCCCCTGCCCTGCACATTTTGGGTATCTCTTATTTGACACACAAGGATCAGTTCATGGATCTCGCTGTTAATGAGCTGATGATATGAATCAGGTGTGTTAAGTAAGGAAGACATACAAAATGTGCAGGGCAGGGGGGCCTGAGGACAGGAGTTGAGAACCACTGCATGCCCTTACCCCCTACCACTCGTTTTGCGCGTTCCCATGAAGGGTTAGGTGTGTCCCAATTCTCTTTATCTTGAAGGCGTAGAGCTAAAGGGAAGGGCTAGATATCCCTTCGAATGGAGATTTTTCAGGACCACACTCAAAACCAAGGGGTAAGAAAATTTCCCAGAATACACCATCTACAACGGTTGGATAGCTGAACCCGGAAGTAAGGAGATCCACAAATTAGTATTTTTTATCATTATTACGAATTTTTACAACAAACAAGCACATGTTTTAATATATTCATAACCGCGTTCGTGTTTTACCGTCATGCTTTTACGTATAAAAAAAAACACTAAAATAAAAACTAAAAAAATCTAAAGTTCACTATTTACAATCCATAATCATAACTCCTGTACAGCAGTCGCACAACATTCTGACACTCGATGACACTCCAATCCCCTGTCAGAAGAGTCTAGTGTCTGAGAATGAGCTGTTTACAGTGTCTGCTATAATGTTAATGCTGTTTTGGTGTGTTTACACAGATAAATATGGCCACTGTGTAAATGCACAGTATAGTTACGATCTTATTGCCACATTATATGGTTATGATAACATGATATATGCCTTCAGTGATGTCCTGAAGATAAATACCAAAAGATAACACAACTGGAATCACCACAGCAGTCGCCATCGTCTGATCTCATATAAAGCAAGAGATCATGATGACATATGATGACGTGTGCAGGTGCTGTCCCATTTCTAAGGGGTACATTTTGACACTCTTCCACTTCACACTCTGTTTTAAGGGCCAAGAGGAAGGGGTAGGGGTACAAAAATAGAATTGGGATTTCTCAGGAATTGTAATTTACTAAGTAGTTTTAAAAATGTGTACTTTTACCTTCCCTTGAGTACATTTTTTGTGCTGTATCGGTACTTTTACTCCATTACTTTTCTTCAAACTGCAGTCACTTTTATTTTTTCTTGTGTTTCCTGTCCAGTCAAATCACATATAGAAGGTAAATCGCATCATAATGAACTACCTCAAGACATGGTGATTTATAATTGCAGCAATATTTTTGAAAGCATTAAAAGTGTCGAAGCAGATCTTTACTTGCATTGACCTAGAGACTGTTTAGATGCATGTCACTGATGAGAAGATGACAAATGTTTACTGTATGATGTCCAAAATGGCCTTAAACACCCAGCAGGCACAAGACGTCAACATGACGTCAGATTGACGTTGCATTTTGTTTGGAAATGAAAATCGTGTTGACATTAGAACCCCAATCTCTAACCTAAAATCAACCAAATATCAACGTCTAATGATAAGCTTGACGTTGTGTGGACGTTACCACTATGACGCCTATCAGACGTTGGACTTTGGTTGCCATACCTGATGAATAAATGTCAGTATTTGATGTCAATATGACGCTAGTTTAAGATGTTGACTCGACATTGGATTTTGGTCACTTTCTTACAAAACCTAAATCCTTAGACGCTGGCTAGACATTGAATTTTGGTCACCTGACATAAATCTAAGCTAATATTAACGTCTGATGATGTTGTGTGCCTGCTGGGCAATAACTAAATGCACTACAGAATGTTACGTTTACACATCCACAAATCACATGTAAATGCATCAGCTTTTTACAGCGTAATACTCACTACTCACGAGTACTTTTGAAAGCTCTTCTTTTTACTCTACTTTGAGTAATATTTACAACAGATACTTTGACTCTACTTGCACTACATTTTTAGGCAAGTAACTGTAGTTTAACTTAAGTATGATTTTCCAGTAGTGGCGACGCAGTAGGTAGTGCTGTCGCCTCAAAGCAAGAAGGTCGCTGGTTCGAGCCTCGGCTGGGTCAGTTGGCGTTTCTGTGTGGAGTTTGCATGTTCTCCCTGCGTTCGCGTGCGTTTCCTCCGGGTGCTCCGGTTTCCCCCACAGTCCAAACACATGCGGTACAGGTGAATTGGGTAGGCTAAATTGTTCGTAGAGTATGAGTGTGAATGAGTGTGTGTGGATGTTTCCCAGAGATGGGTTGCGGCTGGAAGGGCATTCGCTGTGTAAAACATGTGCTGGATAAGTTGGTGGTTCATTCCGCTGTGGCGACGCCGGATTAATAAAGGGACTAAGCTGAAAAGAAAATGAATGAAGAATGAATGATTTTCCAGTACTCTTTCCTCCACTGTCAGTTAATCAATCAATTCACCAATAGATTATCCAGATCCATAAAAGTTTAAAAAAGGGATAACTAGGAAACATTTAAACATGATTACACCGATTTTATACTGACAAAAGGAAATAATTAAATGTAATTTACTGCCGAATATTCAAAAATAGATTGACAGAGAGTTTCAAAACACATTTTTGCAAAATATTGAGAATAAATTACTTTAAAAAAAAGTGTGTATTTAAAGAGTTCTGTCTATTTTTAAGTGAATAATTCATCCATGCTAGTTAATATACTGAAATAAAAAAACTGTTTTGGTAATCTTTAATCAAAATCTGCTGATTTACTTACAATCTGGAACATCAGTCCTTCTCTGATTGGGCGAAATGTTTAGCCACACCCCTCAAACTGTAATTGTGAGTAAAACATGAGAGGCGGAGCTTTAAAATAAAACCCTGCCTCCTATTCAACATTCATTTTCATTTGGAAATACATCATCATTCATTCAATCATTTCCCTTCGGTTTAGTCCCTTTATTCATCAGGGGTCGCCACAGCGGAATGAACCGCCAACTATTCCAGCATATGTTTTACACAGCGGATGCCCTTCCAGCCGCAACCCAGTACTGGGAATCACCCATGCACACTCAATCACACTTATACACTACGGCCAATTTAGTTAATCAATTCCCCTATAACGCATGTGTTTGGACTGTTGGGGAAACAGGAGCACCCGGAGGAAATCCACACCAGCACGGGGAGAACATGCAGAGCTCCACACAGAAACGCCAACTGACCCAGCCAGGACTCGAACCAGCGACCTTCTTGCTGTGAGGCCACAGTGCTAACCACTGAGCCACTATGTCGCCCCCATACATCATCATACTGAAATAAAAATCTGAAATTCTGGTTCACAGAGACTTTAAATGACCAAAAATGAATGAGAAGTACTTTAAAATAAAGAAACAGCACCATTAAAGTATAAAAGAAGTCCATAACTGCACACAAAGCATCGTCTGACTTGAAATATGACCTCTTTTATTATATGTAGAAACAGCAGATCAATAAATCATAACTATAGTTTCCCAGAAGAAAGAAAGTCACACAGGTTTGGACATGATCAGTGACTAAATGATTTAAGAATAATCGTTTATGGGTCAACTATAATGCTTTAATGATAAAGATTAGATTTTTTAACAACGCCTTTAATAAATCAGCTCAAATAAACAGTCATTTGGACATTTGGATAAGATATAAGTACAGTTTATAGTTCTGTATTGTTGGTGAAAGCATGAGCAATACACTACCCGACAAAAGTCTTGCTGTGGATCCCAGTTGTAAGAGCAGCACATAATAACTCGACTTCTAGTTGATCATTTGGAAAAGTGGCAGAAGGTGGATTTTTCTGATGAATCATCTGTTGATCTGCATCCCAATCATCATCAATACTGCAGAAGACCTACTGGAACCCACATGGAGCCAAGATTCACACATAAATAAGTCAAGTTTGGTGAAGGAGAAATCATGGTTTGGGGTTACATTCAGTATGGGGGCGTGCGAGAGATCTGCAGAGTGGATGATCAACATCAACAGCCTGAGGTATCAAGACATTTGTGCTGCCCATTACATTACAAACCACAGGAGAGGGACAATTCTCCAGCAGGAGAGCGCTCCTTCTCATACTTCAGCCTCCACATCAAAGCTCCTGAAAGAGTGCTCCAGGATTGGCCAGCCCAGTCACCAGAGATCAACATTATTGAGCATGTCTGGGGTAAGATGGAGGAGGCATTGAAGATGAATCCAGAGACTCTTGATGAACTCTGGGAGTCCTGCAAGAACGCTTTCTTTGCCATTCCAGATGACTTTATTAATCAGTGATTTGAGTCATTCAGAGATGTATGATGCAGTCCTCCAAGCTCATGATGGAGTCAGACACAATATTCATTCTGTTTCCACTGCAGCATGACTTTATATTCTATACTGGACATTATTGAAGGTTCAGTGACGAGACTTTAGTCTAAGCAGAGTCAGACCTTACTGTCCTAATGAAATCATTCAACATCAAGACATGATCATATTTTATTGTGCTCAAATAAGCAAAATCTAGAGGCCTTTACCTTTCATATAAGCCCCTTCTGACACCAAATCATCAACTAGAAGACCAGTTTTTATTTGTTGTTCCTAAAACTTGGATAGGCCACAAGACGTATGTCAAGTAGTGTATTTTTGAAAGAAAAAACTTGAAAAATATGGAATAAATGCACTATTATTGTAAAGTTTAGTCACATGTGACTAAATATGTTTTTTTGTGGTGTATGTTTAAATGCTTAGAAATTGTGTAAATATTCATTTCTTTAAAACTACTAAAAACAGAAAAGATAAATAATATTTATTATTATTAATATAATTTAATTATTAATTAATAATATACATTTTTCACCTAGAAATAGCTGGTAAATTAGTAAAATAAAAAATAGTAACTTATTTATTTATTATAAATACATAAATAAAAATGCTTTCAAGTAGTGTTTATATTAATTTCAATATCCTAAAATATATTTTTAGAAAAAAAAGTAACAGAAAAGCATTTATTATATAAGACATGCAACAAAACACGAGATTAAGTGCTTAAAAAATTAATTAATAAAAAATTTATTAAAAAAAAATAAAGATTTGCTAGTAAATATTGCAGAAATATCTAGTATTTTTTCCACAAAAAAAAGTAAATTACCAAAAACGAATAAAATGATGAGTAAATATGACATTTTTAGTAATGTAGTAATAATAATTGTGAGTAATTTTGAAGTTCTTAAATGTAAAACATGCTCCAATAATCCTTATTATACTCTAAAAAGTCATTTACACCATGTAATAGCTGAAGGTGTGGAGATTTGTTGGCTGAATGTATATTGTGGGCTTTAGCGCTGACAGACGCACAGAGACTGAGGCTATTTCTAGTGTGTGTGTGTGTGTGTGTGTGTGTGTGTGTGTGTGTGTGTGTGTGTGTGTGTGTGTGTGTGTGTATGTGTGTGTTTAACGGCGCAGGGTTATGAACGGCACTCCTAAAGTCAGCGAGGTTAAATAGTTCACAGCTGATTTTGATGGATGGTGTGTGTCAGGTGCTAAATCGCAAACACACACACATAGACACAAACACACGCATACACAGACAAACACACACAATTGTACAGCTATCTTTATGAGGACTTCCTATAGACATAATGATGTTTTACTGTACATTCTCTCACATTACCCCTAAACTCAACCCTCACAAGGAACAATCAGCATTTTTACACTTACTAAATACTTCATTCTGTCTTATTTATGAGCTTTTTTTTTTTTTTTGTAGAAGTTACTGGTATTGCTATACTTGTGGGGACATTTGGTTCTACTGATGTAAGTACAAGGTACACACACACACACACACACACAGATTTCAGAAGCTCAGCTGTGTCAGAGATGAGCTTTACACCATAAACGCCTCTAACCACAAACAAATGAAACACGCTGACCTTGACAGAAAGAGCAGGAGTGTGTATGTGTGTGTGTGTGTGTGTGTGTCTGTGCTGGATTTATGGGAGATGATGTTTTAAGGGCTTTCTGGCTCCTAAATGTAAAATCCATCGATTCCTGTTGAGGAAGAAGCCCAAACGATGGTCATGAGAAGTTCATTTCAGGGTGAGACCCCCGGATAAAGTGGCATCCTGGTTAAAAAGAACAGATTCAAAGGCTGTTGTTAGGATCGTCACACATAATCATGCATTTACAAATGAAACAAGTACAGTTTTGTCCATTACATGGGCTCTAATGGTGTTATTAAGGTGTGTTTGTGTGTGTGTGTGAGATAGAGAGAGTGTGTATGTGGAAGGGCATTCGCTGTGTAAAACATATGCTGGAATAGTTGACGGTTCATTCCGCTGTGGTGACCCCTGATAAATAAGGGACTAAGTCGAAGGAAAATGAATGAATGAATAATATCTGATGAACACAAAAAAAGATACTTTGAAGAATGTTGGTCATCACTGACTTCCATGTAAAAAATTCTTCTATAGAAAACTATGGAAGTCAGTGGTCAGCAACATTCTTCAAAGTATCTTCTTTTGTGTTTAACAGATATTATTCATTCATTCATTTTCCTTCGATTTAGTCCCTTATTTATCAGGGGTCACCACAGCGGAATGAACCGTCAACTATTCCAGCATATGTTTTACACAGCGAACGCCCTTCCACATACACACTCTCTCTCTCACACACACTTTAAAAATGCTTTCACTACAAACGACTGCATACCTTTAACATTCATTCATTCATTCATTCACTCGTTCATTTTCCTTTGGCTTAGTCCCTTTATTTATCAGGGGTCGCCACAGTGGAATGAACTGCCAACTATTGCAGCATATAGTTTTACACAGTGGATGCCGTTCCAGCCGCAACCCAGTACTGGGAAACACCCATACACACTCACATTCCCACACACACACTCATACACTACGGCCAATTTAGTTTATTCAGTTCACCTATAGTGCATGTGTTTGGGAATCGGAGCACCCGGAGGAAACCCACGCCAACACAAAGAGAGCATGCAAACTCCACACAGAAATGTCTACTGACCACTGAGCCACCATGCCGCCTTCTATAGTATTACATGGTAGTATGTTTTACATGGAAGTCAGTGGTGACTAACATTCTTCAAAGTATCTTCTTTTGTGTTCAACTGACTTACATACAACTTTAACATCATATGTAAAAAAGTATTTAAAAAAGGTATTATATATTGAAATAATCCTTTAAAGGGGTGGTCCACTACGATATCATATGTTAAACTTTAGTTGATGTGTAATATAGACACTCACAGTTCAATGCAAAGGGAGACATTGGCTTTTACAGAGTTAGCTTAGCAAAGCCTAGAGCGAACGAAGTTTGGGGACTACAAAAAAATACATCCGGGTTAATGATGTCATAAACCCTTCAGGTTACGCACAGTGAAGGGGCGTGGCCAGAGGCATTGTAATGTTATAACAGGGACGATTCCTGGTAGGGGTGGGCCGATAGACGATGCCATCATCCATCGCCGATGGCCGATAGACATCACGATGCTGAGCCGGCATCGCCGATTTTCCACCCCGCCCCCGTCGCAAACCCGCTCATGAAAAATACACACTCAGGCCCCGTTTACACTAATACAGCTTACTTTTAAAATGGCATTTTAGAACGAAAATGACCCACGTCCACGCTGGCATTTCATCTAGCATTTCTGAACAGCCCTCTGGCCACTAAAAACACACATCACGTGACCACACCCACACACACAGCCACACACACACACTGTCATGCGCTCGTCTGAGCTCCAGAGAACAGTGTACGTCAGACAGTTTATCAAGGATGTACCACTGGATGGCGTCTCACTATAGCTGTTAAACGTGATATTTAATTAATCTTGTCTCTATCTAACGACTCTTCGGTCTTTTGAATCTATCAGGTAACATGTCACAGCATGAGTACAGTGCTTCAATCTTTCGCTTTCACGCTTGTACTTAGTATTAGTCATTTTAGTGAAACCCTCAGATACTGTTGGTTGTGCACCTTTTTACCAACCAAGTTTGTCGACGCTATTATACTGACACCAGGGGCGGAGCAAGCTCAACTGGCGCTTTAGGCAAACGACAAGAATGCCGCCCTCAAACCGAAAGTTATGCTGCCTTCAATCCGAAAAAGCCGGCGGAGAGTGGGGAGGGGGCAGCCGCCTAGTTCGCCTCTATGGACGCGCCGGCCCTGACTGACACAGATCACTCTGCCTACTCATGCCAGAGTCCTGCGGAAAAAGTGATTGACAGGTGGTAATTTGTGTGTAACTTATCTTTATTTTTTTCTGATTTGGTTATGGGTAAAACAAAACCATGCGGGCCAGGTAGTTGAAACGGTAGGCTACAAATAATTAATTCATTATGAATGAATTAACTACTCATAAATAATTAATCCAGCTCCGCCTATGAAGACGATGTCGTCGTCCATCGCGATGTTTCACATCCTAATTCCTGGTGACATGGAGCCGATATGCGAATCACAGCACATTATGTTAGCTGACCAATCAGAGCCTCCTGAGGGTGGGTCTTCAGAGGAACTAGGAAATATGACAGTGGTTTTCATGTTAGCTGAGTAGCTGTATATAAAGTAGGATATATGACAAAATAACGTGATTTTCTACAAATGGAGCATGAGCACACACTGCTTTGCATCTTATAAACACAACCAAGCCTTAAAAATACACTCTGGACCATACCCCCTTTAATTAAATTTAATTTGAATTACCAAAATAGTGTTTAATGTAGATGTCCACAGCCAAAATTGCTTAATTTTTTAAAACAATCACTTTTACATGTGATTATTTTGCTTGTTTTAAGGAAAAACTCACTTATTTTGACTCATTATTTTTGAAAGTAAGACAATATTGTTTTGCTTGTCTAGAAAATGCTTTTTGATTTAAGAATTTTTAGATATTTGGACTAAAATAAGACAAAAACTCTGCATGTTTTGCAGTGTGTAATCTATATTTTCATTTTATTATAGGCTGTGAGTGAAAACCTGTTTCTCTTTCTCTACATTGCTTTTGCTCCTGATATTGGAACAGCAGTATTAAACCAGTCCTCATAATTCATCCTTCAGTTACAGTCATGAGTGATTCCTTGAATCCCACCGTGCGTTGAGGACAGGAGTGACTTACCAGAATATCATTTCATCAGTCTTGGCTGTTTGCCCTTTTGACTATAAGTCACTTACTTTAGCAAACGCCTAGAACTCCCTAGCAACCAGAGTTAAGCTGATGTGGGAAAATTCTGATATAGTGTTTGTGGCTAATGCATTACAAATAACACAAATTGCATAATCAGATTACATGCACCGCAAAAATGCTTTTCTCACTTTGATTGCTTCTTTTGTTTCTAATCCAAATATCTAAAAATGCTTAAATCAAGCAGCATTCCAACAAAAACATATAGTCTTGTTTTAAGCAATGAGTCAAAATCAAGTGAGTTTTTCCTTAAAACAAGCTAAATAATCTGCCAATGGGGTAAGCAGAATAATCGAATGTCAAAAGGAAAGACAGGATTATTTTAAATATCATTTATTATTATTATTATTCATTCATTCATTTATTTTCCTTCGGCTTAGTCCCTTTATTCATCAGGGGTCACCACAGCGGAATGAACCGTCAACTATTCCAGCATATATTTTACGCAGCAGATGCCCTTCCAGCTGCAACCCAGTACTGGGAATCACCCATGCACACTCATTCACACACACTTATACACTATGGACAGTTTAGTTCATCAATTCCCCAATAGCGCATGTGTTTGGACTGTGGGGGAAACCGGAGCACCTGGAGGAAACCCACGCCAACACAGGGAGAACATGCAAATGTAACAGGTATACAAATTATAGTTCACTTTATTTATAGAATTACACAAATTGTGTGTGTTTTACCTGACGTGTTTATTAAGCATACCTGAGGTGTTTGTCATTGTGTGCGTCTTCTCCTTTAAATTTCTAAGGAAGCTTAAGTTGTTTAATTTCCTGTGCTGCACCCGCCTCTTCCCTTTCTGCACTGACTGCATATGGGAGAGAGAGAAGCTATAAGGGCGAAGACACACTGTAAAAACCTGTGCTTTGTTTACATCAGGAGTGATTCAAGAGCCGTCACAACTGCTGATATCCGTCTGGTTATTCCCACATTACAAAAGAAAACACAACGCAGAACCGGTTACACAAACTCCACACAGAAATGACAACTGACCCAGCCGGGACTCGAACTAGCGACCTTCTTTCTGTGAGGCGGCAGTGCTAACCACCGTGAGCCAAGACATACACCTTTCTCATAACACAACATTGAGTTCATTTTTTAAACAAACAAAATTTGTAAAGGAAACTCAAAAAGTCTTGGCTTTGTCCTCATCTGACCCAACGTTGGCATTTTTTAGAGTGTGTGCATTGATATTGTGAGTAATTAAATTACTTACAGACTAACTTAATTACGTTCAGAAATAGTAATTAGAAAAGTAATTTAAATGCATTTTAATTATGTTAATTAACTCCTTTTTTAAAGTAACTTACTGCACACAGTGCATGCAAATGTCTCCTGACTGAATGTTCAGAAGCTTTACTACTACACCACCTTTTTACAATGCAAGCATAGGCGGAGGGTGAACCATCGGGTGAGGGTAAGGCTAATATATGAGCTACCCTTAAATGCATTTAAAAGATTTGTGACCGACAAAGAGGTTTTAACAAAAGCACAGCCTATCAATCAAATGAAATTATTACTCCTTGTTGCTTTTATTACTATTACATTAATAATAATAATAATAACAACAACAATAATAATTAATATTAGAGTGATTTCTGAAGGATCGTGACTCTGAAGACTGGAGTAATGAAGCTGAAAATTCTTTATAATCGTTTGTTCATTCAGATGGTAAAGTTAGTTCGTATGGTCAGCAGTGCTCTTTCAGTGTTTAAAGACAGACCTCAGTCAAAATGATTTAGTTACTAAGTTTACAGTATGTTAATATCACTACAATATTATAGACAGAAAGATCCGCTGTAAATGCTGCTCTCCGAATGTAAACACAGCAATCAAACTATTACCGTCGTGTAGGATTTTCGCCGTATTTTGTGACAGGATAGTCTATACACACACGGCTTTCTGACGCTACCTACCGAGTGCATCTAAGTTACCGAGAAATGCGGAGGATTTTTTTCTCCCATGTGCCGTGTGGTCAGGGCCGGATTAACCAATGGGCATTATGGGCACAGGCCCAGGGGCCCGTGCGCACTTGGGGCCCCTGCGTGGTGGAAAAAAAAATGCTGATTTTGGAGTGTCTATTTAGGCTCAGTGCAAATAGCGCACCTCGTTGGAATAAGCTAGTTGAGTGCTTCCCGCCAGCGCCGTTTGATCAACAGAGACAACATAACTAAAGAGCGCGGTAGACAGCAGGTGGGTGTGGCGTAGCTCGTAAAGAGCATGGATATGTGTTTTGAGGCGACCAATCATGAACGCGGTTCGAATCCAGCGACTGATGAACACGTTCTTCTTTTTTCCCCCATTATATAGCAGATTGGAAATACATTTATTGTCAATAGAAAGGATTGTTTTTGTTTAAAAATTTAAATAAAGTATATAAAATGAGTCACAAGGTATTTATTAAGGATAATAAATATTGTATAAACAGTTATTTTCCACCTGGTGTTAAATGTAAGCCACATCTTAATATAATTAATCTGTATTTACAATGTTAGTCGCCCTGCTTCACCCATATTCTCCGACCTCATGGAGAGAGAGACAGAGAGAGAGAGAGACAGAAAAAGCCACTGAAGAGGAGAGAGGCAGGAGAGAACTGGTATGGTGTGTGATTTCTGATACTTTCAGCTTTATAATCAAGTGCTTTTTGCCTATACTGTACTCTTCTTCATCACGAGGGAGACAGTAGGAATCATTAATCAGTGTGTGTATTATGGAGGACTCAGATTCATAGAACTGGATTGGAGAGGTGTTATCTCCAAATCATGCATTATAAGATTGTAGAAGTTATACATTAAAAACACCCTTAAATATAAATGTTTATTACTGCTTCAGTGAACTTGAACAAGTATATTAAAATCCATTAATTTTCACTAGTTATATTAGTATTTTTATCAAAGTGTGCTTTAAATGCTTTTAAAATCAGGTAAATCTTTGTTGACTATAAATATATGTACTATGTCATTTATTTAAAAAATGTGGGCAAAATATTATAGATTAACTTTATTTAAAAAATATTATATTAATCTTATTTTTTAATTCAACTATAGGGGTGCGGCCTTGTAGGGGGGCCTACAAGACATTGTGCCCAGGGGCCTCTGAATTCTTAATCCGGGCCTGCGTGTGGTATCAAACACTCCATTAAAACTCCACTCTCCAGCAGTTCCTCGCTTTCAATATCTCGTCTGTCACGGGGGACATGCAGGAAATGTTCCTCAATAAAAGTGAAAGTGCCAAACTGCAGTTAAAGTCCACAAATTAATTATTTGGCAAGTAATTTGATTACTGATGTCCATGTAAACACAGTCACTGTCTCTCTCCCCTGCGTCTGTGTGTTTGTTTTGCCTATGTGAAAATCAGCGCGTGCCCAAACGGAAACTCCATATTTGCAAACCCTTCCCTCTTTCCCTCCCCCGACCCTTCCACCTAAACAGAGCTGGACACGCCCACTTTCCTGACTTTTGTGAAAACACCCTGCTGAGACACAGGGGGTTTCATGGCCCTTTAAAGACACAGGCCACAAAAACAGCTACAGTGTGAAAATTCTAACATCCTAAAAGCTCTAATAAATAATCAGATGGGTGTTTCAAGCTGAAACTTTGCAGACACATTCTGGAGACACAAAAGACTTATATTAAATCTTAAAACAGGGGTAAACTAGGTGCCCTTTAAAGTGTGACTTCACTGCATACATAAAAAGTACAAGGACTGGATGTGCTTCATCAGGTGAGTGAAAGTGAAACTCTGCTTATGTAAGTGACAGAACTAAATATCGCCTCTCAGTCAGAATCACATGAGGATCTGATTCAGTTTCACACGTTTCAGAGATGTGTGGAGTGTGTAGTGAGAGGGTCAGCGGGTGCTTCGCTCTTCAGGCACTCTCATATGCTGTTATTTTAATGCTGCTGTATTAGCATGAGCTCAGACATCCTTTTGCACGCTTTAAATATCAGTTTAATAACATCATCCACCATTTATATTCACTGCAGGTAAACATACAGGGTCAGCGGGTTCATACAGGCTTCCATTACACATACACACATGCACACACAATCGCACACATACACAAAGAAACACACACACACACACACATGTAAATAAAATAAACTTGCCTTGCCTTGCCTAAACTCACCCAAACACAAAAATACACACACACAAATGTGCACTGTTAAAAATTGTCCCGTTAAAAAACGGTAAGTTACTGGCAGCTGCAGTTGCCAGCAATGTACTGTTATTTTACAGTATGTTGCTGTAAAAATACATGGACTACATTGATATACACAATACTCAAGTGAATTAATTTTGTTCATTGAAAGCGACTGCCTCAAACTGGCCAACTTCTGTATGAGTTTATGAAGTAATATGCTATACATGATTAGAAGCATACTTATAAAGATAACTTATTTTAGTTAATTTGAAAAGTTCCTTTTAACCCAAATGTCTTAAATTTCACAGCAGCACACACACATGTAAAGCTGGAATTAACACAGAGAGATTCTTACTGCATCAGCAACTAAACAGCCACTGTCTTTAAGTAAAGAAACATGCAGAATAACATCAGCAGTTCATTGTTCATCTTTGACTCAAACACTGGCTCTACTCTCCTCCACAACGGTGACACACAGAAGAAATTTGCTTCAGGTTTTACAGTAAAATACTGTTTTTTCCTTGATTTAACGGTAAACTACTGGCAGCTGTGGTTGCCAGCAATCTACTGTTTTTTTACAGTCTACTTCCGTAGTTTAAAATAACATCATATTACTGTTAAAATACATTTTTACACTGTGTTTTTACCTCTCACACCTTTAACCCTTTAAACCCCAGAGCAAATACCTCAGTTTTAATTGAACACTTCCAAGTGTCCACACTTCTGAGTGTTCAAGAAACATGGAGCAAAGCTGTAGTAAATTAACTAATTAAATGACTAATTAAATGATAATTGAGGATTAGCGATGAACAAATGAAGAAATACTGAAGGGAAAAAACAAGAACAGAACATAAAGTAAGAAAAAACTGAAACTTCAGTCACAGCTTTATAATGAAATAACCTGAAGGTCAACAAATGATTAAATCAATAAAATGATCAGCAGATGATTAAACAACTCTACAAACATCATCAGCAGCTACACTTATTACTAAAACATTTATTTTTGTATAACATCTACTAAAGTTCTTCTTGAGATAAAGGTTAACATTTTACGTCACCATTATAGAGAACAGAGTTTGCTTTAGTTGGGCTCTGAGCCCTGACATTTTTAACACTAATTTATTTTGGCTGCTGCGATTGTTAAGAACTTTGTTTAAAAAGCTCTTTTGTTATGGCAAACAAGTCAAAAAATTTAATAAGATCTGCTGATGTTCATATTGGTTTTAATAAGGCAAAACCTGTTTTTACTTAAAATAATTTACAACTCTTATCCAATGTTTAATTTATTGTTAAACGTTATATATATGGCTGTATGTGGCATTGAATTCTGGAAGTTTTTAAGAATATCTTGGACAAAAACACTTTGCTCTATGGTGTAAGTTGCACTCAAAGAGACATCAAGAATCAGCGTATGAACCTCAACAACGGTGACAACTAGCAACATTAACAGCTTAACTCACAAACATCACAAACTGGCTACTGGAAGTCTAAACATAAACAACAGCAGAATCAAACGCAAATAAAGAAAACTAAGACCATTATACTACATCATTTATTCATGCCCCAATGCATGCTGGGATATTTGTACTGTGCCACACCCAGCATGCATTCCGGCATGAAACATTTTAATTGTTACCATTGTTGAGGTACAAGGTCTGATTCATGAGGTCTAAGTGAGACTTTATCATCGCTGAACTGTTTTTGTCTGTTCTTTCTTAACTCTGTAAAAGAATTAGGTATTTTTCCTGTTTCCACTTCTCATTAATAAATTAATATCTGCAACTAAGCATAAAAACTATTGCATGAGGCCCATCATCCAGACCTTTATCAAAACATTTAGCAGAACAAATTTCAGACAACTAGACTTATCTACCTATCAGCTTCCCAGCTTTATTGCTGTAATAAAAGTGTTTAATAAACTTTGTATTACAGCAGCTGGAGAGGCTAACTTTACAAACTCAAGGGTGAAGAGCCCAACTAAACCAGCTCCTCACTCCATTACGGTGACACACACAAAAACAAAATGCCTGAATTTCTGTTGGTTCTCAATAAGAATGGTATGGAAGTCAAAGCGGTCAGTAATAAGTGTGTCTGCTGTTGTTTGTGGAGTTGTTTAATGATCCTCTGCTGAGACTGAAGGTGTTTTATTTTACTTGATTTTATTTAATGTTGTAACTGAAGTCACTCTTTGTGTTTCTTGTTTCTCTTTCCTTAAGTGATTGTGATCATTACAGCAGGTGTTCATCAGTGTCTGAATTCACTCATTAGTGTTCATTAACTCTGTCAGGTGAACTATATTTGTGAACTAGTGTATGGAATAGTGAACAAGGGCACAAAGTGGGATTTCAAACACAGACTTGAAAATGTCGAATCTGAGCTCTCTTAACTCACAGTTTTCTGCTGTTGGTTACTTTCTCAAAAACAGAAATATTACCCAGAATGCACTGTTTTTAACAGCATATTACTGTTTTAAGGAAAAAAACATTATTTTACTGTTGAATCTGACCGTTTTTTAACAGCAATTTTTTACAGTGTGTACACTCACAGACCTACACAAATGCACATGCACAAACATACACATAAACACACTCTCTATCACGCAGACACACAAACACACACACCTGCAAGTGTTACTGCACAGCTAAAAACAAGACAAAGCAGTCACAGCAGCACACACACAACTGTAAACTCACACAAACACACAAAAATGCACACACACACACACACCCACAAATGTGCGCACACACACACATACAAATGGAAACATAATCAGACAATCGTACACACACACAAAATTACACACACACACACAGGGACTCACACATACACACAAAAATACACGCAAACACAAATGCACACACCTACACAAATGTACATGCATGAACACACACACAGACACACTCTCTCTCACGCATACACACAGACACACACACTAACACACACACACGCACACCTGCAAGCGTTATTGCACTGATAAAACGAGACGTGTCAGTCAGAGTGGCGTCAGACACACAGACAGAGATCAAGCTCATCTGATTTTAAACAAATCCCCTACAGCGCGCGCACACGCACACACACACACACACACACACACACACACACACACACACACACACACACACACATTCCCGGGATAATCGTGTGCTGACATGATCAGAGTGTGGTACAGACACATTTCTAATCTAATGGACGATCATCCTGTAAGAAGGTCGCTGGTTCGAGTCCCGACTGGACCAGTTGTCATTTCTGTGTGGAGTTTGCATGTTCTCCCCATGTTGGCGTGGGTTTCCTCCGGGTGCTCCGGTTTCCCCCACAGTCCAAACACATGCACTATAGGGGAATTGATGACCTAAATTGCCTGTAGTGTATGACTGTGTGTGTGTGTGAATGAGTGTGTTTGGATGTTTCCCAGTACTGGCTTGCGGCTGGAAGGGCATCTGCTGCGTAAAACATAAGCTGGAATAGTTGGCGGTTCATTCCACTGTGGCAACCCCTGATACATAAGGGACTACAACCTTTAGATTGCACAAGATTGCACTATCATTTCTCAATCTAGATGCTTAAAAGTGTGTGTGTGTGTGTGTGTGTGTTTACAGCATGGCCTGCAGTGTGAATGTGTTTCTGGCGTTCAGTTGTAAACTGTATCGCAGCTCTCGATGAGTGAGCCATCAGACATGCTGCTTTTTGGCCGTGACTTCAATATGTTTGATGATCAGTGAATATCCAGAAGAGCAGATTTATGAGGACGCTGTCAGTGTTTATGATGATGCACGGAGATCTGAGGACGCAGGAGCACACACACATCATGAGGACACACTGGACAATGTATAACAGAGACCAGAGCTACAGTGAGACAACTCAATTCAGCAGAATTACATAAACAAGTGTATGTGTGTGTG
>LR812524.1:2366082-2472052 GCA_903798195.1 Danio kyathit | reverse complement strand
GAAACAGCTCCAGTTTCACACACATGCATGTGCTGATGAGTGATGATGGAGCTGCGTGTGTGTGTCTCTCTGTGTGTGTGTCTCTGTGTGGCGCCGCTGTATCGACTCTCTGCAGTGTGTGTGACCGTGAGTGTGTGCGATCAGACAGACCCTCTCAGCTATTGGCTGTCCTGGATTTGGGATTTGGAGCTTAACAGGTTTAAGTGCATCATTGTAGCAGAGCTGGAATCCCTCCAGATGAATTATCCACAGATGGACGTGACCACAGCCGGTCAGCACACATCATTCTGCAGCTAACAGCTCCAGCGGCAGCACACATCATTCATCAAACACACACACACATACACACTCAGGAGAACAGTGCTGAGGAAATCGCGCTTCACCCCAAACACTCCAGCGTTTACAGCAGTGGTCAATAGACAGAAAACCAGCAGCTCACCAGTGCAAAACTCACTTTGCTATTTCACTTTGTTATTTAGAGGTTGTTATCTGGAATAGCATATCTTGTAATGGTACGACTGACCAATCAGAAGCAAGAATTCCAGCTTTGTAGTAATGTTGGGTAATATTTGCGTCAGATTCAGTACATCTCAAATGAATGCTTGGTTGTCATTCAATCATTAATTTCCCTTCGGCTTATTCCCTTTATTCATCAGGGGTCGCCACAGCGGAATGAACCGCCAACTATTCCAGCATATGTTTTATGTAGCAGATTCCCTTCCAGCTGCAACCCAGTACTCATTCATTCACACACTCATTCTCACACACACACTCATACACTACAGCCCATTTAGTTCATCAATTCCCCCTATAGCGCATGTGTTTGGACTGTGGGGGAAACCGGAGCACCTGGAGGAAACCCACGCCAACACGGGGAGAACATGCAAACTCCACACAGAAACACCAACTGACCCAGCCGGGACTCGAACCAGCGACCTTCTTGCTGTGAGGTGACAGTGCTAACTACTAAGCCACCCTGTTGCCTATGCTTGGTTGTTTCAACTTAAATTTTAGAGTGAAGTGTATCATATTGTTCATATTCATTCATTCATTCATTTTCTTTTCAGCTTAGTCCCTTTATTAATCAGGGGTCGCCACAGCGGAATGAACCGCCAACTTTTCCAGCACATGTTTTATGCAGCAGATGACCTTCCAGCTGCAGCCCATCACTGGGAAACACCCATACACTCTCATTCACACACATACACTACAGACAATTTTAGCTTACCCAATTCACCTGTACCACATGTGTTTGGACTTGTGGGGGAAACCGGAGCACCCGGAGGAAACACACGCGAACACGGGGAGAGCATGCAAACTCCACACAGAAATGCCAACTGACCCAGCCGAGGCTTGAACTAACGACCTTCTTGCTGTGAGGTGACAGCACTACCTACTGCGCCACCTTGGATTTAACATATATATTACAATCATGTAATCTGCTTTAAAAATCAAATATAATCAACAAGGTTTGCATTTCCATTGCTAAAAGCCAAACAATCTCTAGAGCTGCCTTGATTAGAATGATTCAGTAAGTTAAACAGCATTAATGTTGCCAATAGTTGAGTTAACGTCATCAAAACAGGTTGCCTAGTTTTAGGTAGATTATTTAAAATGTTAATGAGTTTTTTGGAGTCTTTACTAGGATGTTCTGAGTGATTGCAATGATTATTATTTATTTTTCTTCATGTGAAAAGCATCCTCATGTTAACGCACAGTACACCTGTGAGATTTGTTTCTGGTTAGTTGAGATTACTCTGAAAACAACACCTCTTCTCAACAAAACGGGATTAGCATCCGAATGTGTAAGGATTTTCCACATAACTACAAATGTCAAATCAAATGGCTATCAGGCTGCTTCTGTTCGGGGATTATACAGAAAACAGAAAACCATCATGATGCAGATACGTCTGAAAGTAGGAATATTTTGTCTGTCAAGCATTCAAATATTTCCCAAATATTGACTGAAGACTTTAAAAACATTTTAAAAGATATATTGTGTTTTAAAATAGTTTTAATCACTAATTTATAACAACTAATTTACAGTATTTTGCCTTTGCCACAATAACAGTAGTTATACAGCAAGTGTAAAGTGCAATTTAAATGCTTAACCTATTAATTTAAATTAATTAACCTTCATTAATAATTAAATGAAATTGAATATTCAACCGTACACCCATATAAAAAATACTATAGTAACCTATAGTAAATACAGTAGTGTTTTTGAACCATTTAAGCACTTGAATTAATCTGTTGTGGTGATTCTACAGTTGCTATGGTAACACAACAACTATAGTGATTGATCTGTTGTGGCGATTCTACAGTTGCTATGGCAACAAAACAACTATAGTGATTGATCTGTTGTGACGATTCTATAGTTGCTATGGTAACACAACAACTATAGTGATTGATCTGTTGTGGGGATTCTACAGTTGCTATGGCAACACAACAACTATAGTGATTGATCTGTTGTGGTGATTCTACAGTTGCTATGGTAACACAACAATTACAGTGATTGATCGGTTGTGGCGATTCTATAGTTGCTATGGTAACACAACAACTATAGTGATTGATCTGTTGTGGTGATTCTACAGTTGCTATGTTAACACAACAATTACAGTGATTGATCGGTTGTGGCGATTCTACAGTTGCTATGGTAACACAACTACAGTGATTGATCTGTTGTGGTGATTCTACAGTTGCTATGGCAACACAACAACTATAGGGATTGATCTGTTGTGGTGATTCTACAGTTGCTATGGTAACAACAACTATAGTGATGGATCTGTTGTGGTGATTCTACAGTTACTATGGTAACACAACAACTATAGTGATTGATCTGTTGTGGGGATTCTACAGTTGCTATAGCAACACAACAACTATAGTGATTGATCTGTTGTGGTGATTCTACAGTTGCTATGGCAACACAACAACTATAGTGATTGATCTGTTGTGGGGATTCTACAGTTGCTATGGCAACACAACAACTATAGTGATTGATCTGTTGTGTTTCCTTTCCAAATCCTACAGATCGAGTATCCAAATAGAGTAAAGTCTTTTTTGGTCTTCAGGATGGACCACTGAGAGCAATTACACCCCCCCCCCCCCCCCACACACACGCACGCACACGCACACACACTGTATTTCAGTCCTCTAAAGTGCCTCTATGGTTCCAGACAGGCGCTCTGTATTAAATTACTGCTAATTTGTGTCAGGTTTTGGCCGGGTGAAGTTTATCTCGTGCGGATCAGAGATCATTAATTCCTGCTTTCTACTCTAAAGTGTTCATTCCCAGAAGTCATAAAGAATCCCACAATGCATCTGCAGTCGCTCATTACGGATGTGACTGGATTCATCAGCTCATGAACGGGTGGAGTTCTCTTCTGATGGTGTTCATCCCGACTCTAGAATTAACACAAGAGCTTTATTTTTATTTAGAAGAACAACTGGTAAGCTCAGAAGGCTGTTATCATCCATCCACATGATTAATCAGCTATATACTGTAGATCACATACGCCTGCAGCCAGAAGTTAACAATTATTCATTCATTGATTTTCTTTTCAGTTTAGTCCCTTTATTAATCCGGGGTCGCCACAGTGGAATGAACCGCCAACTTATCCAGCATATGTTTCACACAGCGGACGCCCTTCCAGCTGCAACCCATCACTGGGAAACACCCATACACTCTTGCATTCACACTCATACACTACAGCCAGTTCAGTTCATCAATTCCCCTATAGCGCATGTGTTTGTACTGTGGGGGAAACCGGAGCACCCGGAGGAAACCCACGCCAACACGGGGAGAACATGCAAACTCCACACAGAAACACCAACTGACCCAGCCGGGACTCAAACCAGCGACCTTCTTGCTGTGAGGCAATTCTCAAATGATTTTGAATTAAAAAAAAAATAGTATTTTAAAGTGGCTGTCTGTCTTTTCGAGAACATTGTGACGTATCTGAGTGTGCGGCATTAATTCATAAGACGTGCTTCAAACCAATCAGCGCGCTCTATTGTGTATGACGTGAAACTTCATTAATATGCATGATAGCTCCAGAGACTGTTTACCTGTTTACACTGTATAGAAGGCAGAGAGACGCCACGTTGTGTTGCCAAAACAAGTGAAAGTACAAGAATTTGGAGACAAGAGTCGTCGGTGTTGCATTTATTAGTGTGCTGCAACGAAGGTTTTGTTTTCATTTTCCCTCTATGAGAGAGCAGCTGGACTCACATGTGGAGAACAGTGCACGCGACAGAAATGCGTTTGTAAGGAACATTTTTTACCTGACAGATTTTCACATCTGGAAATGGTGAAATCCGGATTTGCCGCTCGTCTCCTTTTAATAAAAAGACACAGCTCCAGTTTGATTGTCTGTCTACAGATTTGGTAAGTGTGTTTGCAGTGCAGTGCCCTTTGTTTAATCCAGATTGCAAAGTTAGTTTGTATCGTCAGCAGTGCTCTTTCAGTTTTTAAAGGCATACCATAGTCAAAATGATTTAGTTACTAAGTTAACAGTATGTTAATATCACTGCAATATTACAGTACAATATTATAGACTGAAAGATCCGCTGTAAATGCTGCTCTCCGAGTGTAAACATGTAAACACAAACTATTCCCGTCGTGCAGGATTTTCGCCGCATTTTGTGACAGGATAGTCTATACACACACGGCTTTCTGACGCTACCTACCGAGTGCATAAGTTACAGAGAAATGCGGAGGATTTATTTCTCCCATTTGCCATGCGGTATCAAATCAGCGTCTGTGTGTTTGTTTTGCCTGTGAAACTCAGCGCGTGCCCAATTGGAAACGCCCTTCTTTGCAAGTCCTTCCCTCTTTCCCTCCCCCGACACACCCACACTCCCAGAGCTGGACACGCCCACTTTCCTGACTTTTTTCAAACTAGAGGTGTGAAAACACCCTGCTGAGACAGGGGGTTTCGTGGCCCTTTAATGTTTATTGCCACCCTTCAGAGAAAGACTGAAAATACTGGAGAAATATGGGAAAATACCTTTACGGGATGATAGCGGGATAGAACTGTAAAATACAGGAGAATCCCGGGAAAAACTGGAGGGTTGACAGAGATGCTTTATTTTGAGGATATCAATAAGACATTTAAGGTCAATTGGATTAAGAGATGTCTATCCACCCCCAATTCCTTTTCCATATTCCTCATAATAGTTTTAACCAAATAGGTGGCTTAAATATTTTTAACATGTGATTATAATATTTCTAAAATTCCCTTTATTCTCTCTAAATTCCATCAACAAGCTCTTCTTGCTTGGAAAATTTGTTACTGTCACAATTTTTCTCCTCACACCTCCTTTATTTGGAATAATGGTAATATAACCACTTCAAATAAATCTTTATTCTTAGTAAATTGGTTTAATAGAGACATTAATCATCTTTTAAAACTTTTTGACAGTTCCGGGAATATTCTATCATATGAACAGTTCATGTCTATTCACAATTTCCCAATATTGTTTAGATAATTTAATTTAGGCATTAAATCTATCCCTTTTCCCAGGGATGGGTTGCGGCTGGAAGGGAATGCGTAAAACATGTGCTGGATAAGTTGGCGGTTCATTCCACTGTGGCGACCCCAGATTAATAAAGGGACTAAGCCGACAAGAAGAATGATTGAATGTATCCCTGTAAAAACTGCTGCTGATGTGCTGCTGTTTCCCTTGCCATGATGACGTCCTGTTGTCATCAAATTAAGAGCCGAGTCTTTTCTCCGATCAGCCTTTAAAGCGATTGAACTGTTCAATTAACCACAGGTCAATACTGAACATCTCAATGATGCGATCAATATGTTCATACCGTAATAAAATCAACTGCTCTATTAATATTAAATCAGCCCAAATGGAGAAAGGCAATCAGCAGCGAGACCCAATTAGGACTGCTTAGATAATTAAGGCATTAAAGTGCAATAGCATCTTATGTGATGAGCTAATGAGAAAGTCAAGGCTAGCATTCATTAGCAAAATTAAGATTCATTTAGTTGTTTACTCCCAGGAGTGAAGGGATTAGCATATTTAGTGTTGTTTGCTAAGTCAACAGTCACAATTATTATTGTTCATAGTTACGGTTAATGATTTGAGCGCTCGGTTAAACACCAGCAGCACAATAAACTCATGCATGTCCAATAACACTGTAAATGGGCTCATTTTGGATTTCATGCTGACATTAAATTCGACATGTTGACATCCAATTGAAGATATTATTATTATTGCCCTCATGTGAAGGTGGAAATCTTTTAATGATGTTTCCCATGATGTGTAAACAGCAAGGATATTGTTCAATGCATGTTTCAATTGTTCAATGCTTTTATTCTGGGGCGGCACTGTGGCCTCACAGCAAAAAAGTCGCTGGTTCGAGTCCCAACTAGGTCAATTGGTGTTTCTGTGTGGAGTTTGCATGTTCTCCCCATGTTGGTGTGGGTTTCCTCCGAGTGCTCCGGTTTCCCCCACACTGATGAACTAAATTGGTTGTAGTGTATGAGTGTGTGTGTGAATGAGTGTGTATGGATGTTTCCCAGTACTGGGTTGCAGCTGCAAGGACATCCGCTGTGTAAAACATATGCTGGAATAGTTGGTGGTTCATTCTGCTGTGGTGACCCCTGATGAATAAAGGGACTAAGCCAAAGGAAAATGAATGAATTTTTATTCTGGAGAAAGTTGTATTTGTTTTAGTTTGGCTGAAATAAATAAATAAAAAATAAAAAAATAAATAAATAAATAAACTAAACAAATATAAATGTATAAATCTATGAATGCATAAATAAATATACATTTATATATATATATATATTAGTGCTGGGCCGTTAACGGCGTTAACGTGCTGCGTTAACGCGAGACTCTTATCGCGCGATAAAAAAAATATCGCCGTTAATCTATTCTCAAAGTTGGGTTGGGAGCTGGGTCTATTCTACGCAAGCTATGATGACTTCACCTTGATATATTACCGCGGATGTATACCTGACCGGTGAGCCGTCTGCTCTATTGAATCAAATCAGCAGGATGCCTGGCTCTAACTGCAGTTTCACTTTTCATTTATTCCTTCGTGACAAACTGGGGTAATATAGACGCAAATACGGAGTAAGGACAGGTGAGAGAGTTATGGAGTTTAATAACGCATGCCAAATGGTAAGAAAAAAAAAACTTCCGCATTTCGCGATGTGTGTGTGTTTGTGTATGTGTGTGTGCAGTCCTTTCTGACAGCCGCGTGTGGACCTTGTCGGAAAATATGGCGAAAGGTCCTAAAGACCGCGGTGTTTACTTCAATAATGCCACTAAAATCTGCATACTCCACGTCTTAATTCCATTTCTGTTTAGTTCAGTGCTGACTTTAGTCTGATTAAGCTCATCAGAATTCGCTGTTTGGAGCTTATGTAGGCCTACAGTTCAACATTCATGTTTAACTGAATAAACAGTTAGTAAACACAAGTAAGTAAACACATCTTATTGAACATCATTTATTTTCATCACCAATTATCATAGTAGAACAGTTCCTCAAGCAATTTGTGATGCATTTTGGAAACATTTTGGAGATGAGACACTGGTCTAATGCGACACCCGGCTTGAGAAACCCGTTCTCAAAGACTTATTATTTGGGTAGCACACATATTCTGAATACCTTCGGCAGAATTCAAATGAGCCATTTTAATCTAGATTAATCTAGATTAATTTTGAAATTAATCTAGATTAATCTAGATTAAAAAAATTAATCTATGCCCACCTATAATATATATTAGGGGTGTAACGATACTCCAAACCGAACCGAAATATCACGATACACCAACCACGATACGTATCGCGAAACTCTCGTGGCGGACCGCGATACTGTCACGCCCCCTGCTGCCCACTGTTAAGGTTGACGTCACTTGTCTCTAATTGAACCAAAACATCTTTATTTTATCACATTTGATTAAATTGTATTAGTAATGATGAGCTTTCGTTCTAAATATTATATTCTCATGTTTTAGAATTTAGAATAGTATTTTCCAAGTGCATGTCATGTCATGTGACTTGAGTGAGCGATCAAACTCCATTACTACTGTATATGCAGGACGGCTGCTTCGCATATATTGAGATTGCAGATCCCCCAAATACATTTAAGTCTCCTGTTTGGGAACATTTTGGTTTTCCAGTGGAGTACAGGAATGGAATTCGTGTCGTAGACAAAGCGCACACTATCTGTCGTAACTGTTTCACGAAACTTAATAAGGAATAACATTTAAAAAATGTGGTAAATTTCACAATGTGAGGGTGTACGCAAAAGACACTGACAACAGAACTGCCAACAAAAGGGATTTAACCCCTTACCTCGCTAGAAACTGATGAAAAGAAAAAAAGGTTTTCAGCGCCGTGCGCCTTATTCAAGGTTTCCGCTACATTCATTCATCCGTGGCGGGCCGCCACGCCAAAATTCATCCCGCCACGGCTACATTAAGCTTCTTATTTAAAACATTTAGTCGTGTTTTTTATAGCGGATTATAATCGCACTAAAACATATTAGAGGTAAACCGCGCAAACTTTTCTGTAACCGTAGTGCTGTGCGCTATTTGTTCAAGGTGACATGCTGACTGACTCTCTGACAGACTGACTGACAGGTGCGTGAGTCTAGCAAACACCGCGTAGCTTTCAGTTAAGATGAACACAGTTTCCATAAGTATACTTTATTGATAAAGGTCAATGGCTTTGCATACAATGACTTTATCTTGCTGGAGTTTATAGCTGTTTCATTTTACTTCAGGACGCGTTGATGTCGGAAAACGCACAAAAACACACTAAATCGCGCTTCAGCAGCGCTTACTGGAGAGCGCACGAGAAGATCTGCACTTGTCTTGAACGTGTAAATTTGAGTGCGTGCAAGAAGTTCTGTGCATGAACGGAGGAAATCGGCGCGCAAGCAAAGAGATTCGCATGCTCGTATTACATGAATGCTATCTCGACTTGTTATACTGCGTGTAATATTTGTCTTTAAAATAGTTGGCAGATCTGTGTAAAAAAAAAAGTCCTGCCTCCACTGCTGGAAAAAATCCTAGAGGAAACACTAGGACCCTATACTGAACTGTAGAATAAAATAAATGCAAAGATGACGTTCACCTCTTACCTGATGTCTTTAACAATACATTTTCTACGTGTTTGCAAAATGGAAGTCGTAAGACATCTTCCCTATCCACCTTACTCTGAGAAAAGGGTGAACTTGAGGAGGTAAAGCTCAATATGACGGGAAAGAGCTGAACAAAAAAGCAACAAACAAATCAATCGAAATAAAAGTGTACAGAAATCACAAAATTTCTCAAAGTGGGCAAAACTAATGCAAAATAATTTTGCCCAAACGAAAGTTAAGCAAAAACAACGAAATTCATAATCATGTTAGCAAAATACACGAAAAACGAGATCAAAGGAAGATGCGCTCTCCTCCACTTTTCCTGACGTCATTTTTATATTCCCGCGCCAAGTCGCCCAGTAATGATAGATCGGTCTCCTGACCAATTAGCTGTCGTGAAGGCGGATATACAGAAATGACAGGCATGGAGAGAGCGAGCGAGCGAGAGGGAGAGAGAGAGAGAGAGAGAGAGAGAGGCAAAAATACAACTAATATACGGCTACAACCCTAACATTAGTTTCAGACCAAACTGCAATGTATTTTACTGGTGAATAGGTCATGTAAAAAACACTTTACAAGCACATTATATGTATATTATTTTTTCATTAATTTAAACGGACACCTATCTAAATGATAACTAAAATGAGCATCACTTTGTCTGTGTCTGCACAGAAATCAAGCCCCTCACCTGAGAATGTGGACATTATGGTGCTTTTAAAGAAGAACTTAAAACTTAATTGAATATTCCAAATGTCTTTAGAGAGGACAAGCCTGTTTATCTTTCACTATAGTCTACACTGCAGTTATTTATTTAATTTGAGTTTACTTTCTTAAGATGGCTGCACTAAAGAGAATTGTTTTTTCTGACTACTCTATATTGGAGGTATTTTTTTCATTTTTGTTGTTTACTCCAGTATCCTGACTGTACTAAAAATGTGATGGCAAAATTAATAAAGAAAATGTTTAGTTGTTCTTGTTATTTAGTGAATCTATTGTTCCTTAGCATTACTGTTAAGATGACATCAACCCTAACCCCACAGCAAACAGAAACCGAACCGAACCGAACCGAACCGTGGCTCCAAAACCGTGAACCGAACCGAACCGTGCCTTTGGTGTATCGTTACACCCCTAATATATATATATATATATATATATATATATATATATATATATATATATATATATATATATATATATACAGTTGAAGTCAGAATTATTCACCCCCCTTTGAATTATTTTTTCTTTTTTAAATATTTCCCAAATGATGTTTAACAGAGCAAGGAAATTTTCACAGTATGTCTGATAATATTTTTTCTTCTGGAGAAAGTCTTAATTGTTTTATTTCGGCTAGAATAAAAGCAGTTTTTAATTTTTTAAAAGCCATTTTAAGGTCAATATTATTAGCCCCTTTAAGCAATATATTTTTTCAATAGTCTACAAGAACAAACCATCATTATACAATAACTTGCCTAATTACCCTAACCTGCCTAGTTAACCTAATTAACCTAGTTAAGCCTTTAAATGTCACTTTAAGCTGTATAGAAGTGTCTTGAAGAATATCTAGTCTAATATTATTTACTGTCATCATGACAAAGATATCTGCTCTCCGTTTAACAGAAACTGGGGAAAAAATAAACAGGGGGGCGAATAATTCAGGGAGGTTAATAATTCTGACTTCAACTGTATATATATATATACACATATATATTATTTTATTTCGTTTTTCAATATTAAGATTTTTAATATTTACACAAACACATTTTTTTTTACAGCTAAGATCAAGATTATTAGCCCCTTTAATAAATCATTATTGTTTTATTGTCTACAGAGCAAACCACTGTTGTCCAATGACTTGTTGTATATTTTTTTTTTACTTTTGTTTTTCATAAATATATTAAAAAAGATGTCATATATGCAGCATATAGCCTATTTCAAAACGGCCATTTACATTTATTTAAACCATTAGAATTAAAAACACACTCAAATATATGTATATCATAATTTTATATACATAATTTTACATACATGTCCATTAATTGCCATATATCAGATTTCAAATCAGTCCTGACTTTTACTTCAACTTTATTTCTTGCAATTGTGATTTTTCTTGCAATTGAAGTCTGCATTTGCTTTTCCGAATTAATATCTACAAATTCTGTATTATTTCTTTCTCAGAATTGTGAGATGTTTTTGTTATAACTCAGGGTTTATGCAGATCTTTAAAAGGTCTTTAATCAATAAAAGGCCTTAAATTCGTGCATTCCTCATCTTCATTGCATTAAATGGTGATTGCACTGCAAAACAAAAGCAAAACTTTCTAAATATGTAATGTAATATAATATTCATTTATTTATTAATTTTCTTTTCACCTTAGTTTCTTTATTAATCTGGGGTCGCCACAGCAGAATGAACCGCCAACTTAAGTGAATTGGGTAAGCTAAATTGGCCGTAGTGTGTGTGTAAATGAGTGTGTATGGATGTTTCTGTGATGGGTTGCGGCTGGAAGGGCATCCTCTGCGTGAAAACATATGCTGGATAAGTTGGCGGTTCTTTCCGCTGTGGCGACCCCAGATTAATAAAGAGACTAAGCCAAAAAGAAAATGAATGAATGAATAATATAATGTAATATATTGATTTCTAATGAAATATCTAAATATCCAATGAGTTTATGCTTCAAATAACAAACATCTGTCAATGGAGTGTGACGTTTTTTTTTATTAGTTCTTCTTTTACTCATAAACCAACTTTATTTTGATTACAGAAAACATGCAATATAGCTTAAGTAAGCGTATATCTTGATTTAACAATATTTAGACGTAGATTAAACTGAAAAGAAAAAAAAAACTGGTCTATTCTGACCTCTAGTGGCCACCGAGAGTTTTACAATCCCACGACTGAGCAGGCTAAAAATGTCCAACTGAAAAGAAACACATTCAGAAAAGAGATGAAAACATCATGATAATGATGATAATACATGGATAGATAATGAGAAATTTCTGATGATAAAGCTGTATTATGTATAATATAGACAGTGCTCAGCATAAATGAGTACACCCTCTTCTGAAAATTATTATTTTTATTAATTTCTAAGTGAATGTAGATTTTATTTTGGTGCATTTAAAGAAAACTGTTTTATTAAACAGTTATATGCATTAAAATAAGAGTTTGGCCACCGAACATGATTAGGAATAGAAGGTAATACATTTTAAAAAATTTTATGTTTCTCTTGATTTTTCCTGTTTATTAACATTTTATTTAATATTTTTTTTACCCACGATATTAATTTGGATGTGCTTATTTTTACTAATAGACTGTAAAAAACAAATCTTGCTGCCTTGAATGCTTTAGTTCAGGGGTGCCCAAACCCAGTCCTGGAGGGCCGGTGTCCTGCACCTGCATCAGACAGCCTTGGCTAGGTAATCAAGCTCTAACTAGGTTTTCTTGAAACATCCTTGCAGGTGTGTTGAGGCAAGTTGGAGCTAAAATCTGCAGGACACCGGCCCTCCAGGACTGAGTTTGGACACCCCTGCTTTATTTAAACCAAATGAACTTTTCATCTCAATTCAACATCAGTCAAACTGACTAAAAATATTAAGTTAAACTTTGTATAACTACAAATATTTAGCTGAAACTGATTAAATGATTACAGTTATTTAAAGTTACATAAAAAACATTAGTTATGACTTTTTGTCATATACATTTTTTACAGTGTATCATAATGTTCATGAAGGCTGCAGATGTTGCTCTGAGCACAAGTATGAGATGAATCAAGTGTTTTTAATACACTTTTAACTATAATATTCGCAAATATTCACATATTTTCAGCGATTATAGGAGCTCATCTCTCTCTTCTGTTTTTTTTGTAAGAAAAAATGACCTAAATCTCATTTTAGTGTCTCTCTATTGTCGTCTATAGTGTATGCAGCATAATGATGACTAAATATTTAATTCAGTATATAGATTTGTAATGTCAATTCATCAAAAACAACTGACACCTCTTCAATAAATGTGGTGTTTTTATCATTTGATGCATCACATTTGCAGTCCCTCTTGTTCACCCGCAGAGGTCATTATTGTCTTGTCTTATTAGGGATTTATGATTAATGTTTACATTTATTGTCTCCCAGATCACATCAAGTGTTTAGTTTGAGGTATACTGCATGTCAAATGATTGATATGTTATAGTGAGCATGTTTCTGAGCTCCTTGTGTATTATTTGAACATATTTTTTGACACTTTTGTTTTCCTTATATATACTGTATATTCACCTAATTGTATTTTCATATTGACTAATTCTAAACCAGTGTATGAACACAAAAGAGGTGTGTAAAAATATTAGCTCAGACACCGCACATAGATATCTGATACATGGAAATATATGTACAGTTGCAATCAGAATTATTCAACCCCCTGATTTATTCGCCCTCCTGTTTATTTTTTTGCCCAATTTCTGTTTAACAGAGAGAATTTTTTTTCAGCACATTTCTAAACATAATAGTTTTAATAACTCATCTCTAATAACTGATTTATTTTATCTTTGCCATGATGACAGTAAATAATATTAGACTAGATATTCTTCAAGACACTTCTATACAGCTTAAAGTGACATTTAAAGGCTTAACTAGGTTAATTAGGTTAACTAGGCAGGTTAATTAGGCAAGTTATTGTATAATTATGGTTTGTTCTGGAGACATTTGAAAAATATACAGCTTAAAGGGGCTAATAATTTTGACCTTAAAATGGCTTTTAATAAATTAAAAACTGCTTTTATTCTAGCTGAAATAAAACAATTAAGACTTTCTCCAGAAGAAAAAATATTATCAGACATACTGTGAAAATTTCCTTGTTCTGTTAAACATCATTTGGGAAATATTTAAAAAAGAAAAAACAATTCAAAGGGGGTTCAATAATTCTGATTCATAACCAACATATATTTCAAGATATTGCAAAAATTATAATTCAATAACCATTGAAATTTCAAATATGTACACATGTTCAAATATATTAGCTATAAGGTTATATATGTGTTCATATATGGCTATATATATATATATATATTTGAAATGAAATATAAGCCTAAAATGCCAATATTTCGATTATATTTCAACATTATTTCATATATGTTGTATGTACAGTATATATGACACATTTTATATATGTGATATCCAAACATGAACTTGTACGTTATTTTCATATTTCAGATTTCCAAATGGGACTGTAGGCCAATTTTAGAAGGGAATATTATATATTATATATAATATATATTATTTATTAAATTACCCATCCAATTTTATTTTATTAATGTCGACCCCTACACTGACCCTAAACCCAGAATGATGTAAAAACACTAATTATACAGAGTATTATTCATATTATTTATTAAATTACTCATTTAAATAGTCTTTTATTAATGCCTACCCCTACCCCAATCCTAAACTTATCTTCACAGTAATTAAGTAAAGATCATAATCATTATTGTATGGTAAGTGCACTGTTGTATAATATAAATAATTATCGTTAACTTCCTGCCGCAGGTTTCTCTTTTAGACTTTACAAATTTTACACTTACAAAGAAATGGCAAGTAATACATTAAGTAATTAATTAAACTTGACTTTTTAAGTACTGAATGTAAAGTAGAAGGGCGGCACGGTGGCTTAGTGGTTAGCACTGTGGCCTCACAGCAAGAAGGTCTTTGGTTCGAGTCCTGGCTGGGTCAGTTGGCATTTCTGTGTGGAGTTTGCATGTTCTCCCCGTGTTGGCGTGGGTTTCCTCCGGGTCCTCCGGTTTCCCCCACAGTCTAAACACAAGCGCTATAGGGGAAGTGATGAACTAAATTGGCCGTAGTGTATGAGTGTGTGTGTGTGAATGAGTGGGTATGGGTGTTTCCCAGTACTGGCTTGCAGCTGGAAGGGCATCCGCTGTGTAATACATATTCTGAAATAGTTGGCGGTTCATTCCGCTGTGGTAAATTCTGAAATAGAGACTAAGCCGAAGGAAATTGAATGAATGAATGAATGGGATTGAGTGTAAAAGTGTGTGTTTAAGACGGAGAGAGAGAGAGAGATGTGCGGGGCCGGTGATCAGAGTGTGATTGTAAGTGAGAGCATTAAAAGTGTAATAACAGTTTAAGGATATAATCCATCATGCCGGAGAGAGAGACGGACTGAGACTGAGATCTCTTTCTCAGGTCATCATTGTGTGTTGATTAGATGATAAATGCCCATTCATTAATATTAGTGGATGAAAGCTGGGATGATTTATTGCTGCTCGCCTCGTCTGTGAGATTTGAGTTTGGTGGTCACTCATGCATTGAAGAAGAGGTGTGTGTGTGTGAGTGTGAATGTATGTGTGTGAAAGAGAGAAAGAGAAAGAGAGAGAGAGATTTTGTTTGTTTGTGTGAATCTGTGTGTGTTTGTGTGTGATAGAGAGAGTGTTTGTGTGAATGTGTGTGTTCCCCAATGTACAGTTTGGTAGAAAATAAACCAGCTAAACCATTTCCTCCACATACTTAGGGTTACTAATTTATCATCCTGTCTTTACAGGAGAAAGAAACCTTTGTGTGTGTGTGTGTGTGTCAAGGCAGTACACTAGCTGCCTGTTAAGTTTCGTATTGAATTTAAAATATTACTCCTTACCTATAAAGCTTTAAATAATCTAGCTCCAGTTTATCTAACCAACCTCCTGTCTCGCTACAACCCAACCCGCTCTTTAAGATCTCAAAACTCAGGGCTTCTAGTAGTACCTAGAATATCAAAGTCGAGTAAAGGAGGTCGAGCCTTCTCATTTATGGCCCCTAAACTCTGGAATAGCCTTCCTGATAATGTCCGAGGCTCAGACACACTCTCGCTCTTCAAAACTAGATTAAAAACCTATCTTTTTAGCAAAGCGTACACTCAGTGCATCACTTAGCAGTATGACGCATGATGTGCCCCACACAGGTTTTTGCTTCTTGTTTACACACACTATGAACAGCAGCTATGCTAGTTATTCTCTTTATTCTCTATTTCCACCTGGGGATACTCATCCCGAGGCCCTCAGACTATTCAGCGCCACTGATGCGATCCAAGACCAGCGACGAGATGATCCCAAGGTTTTCTGGACCAGGCCGTATCCTGAGCAACTGCTGTGGTGGTCATCGTGGAGTGAGAGCATGAGACTGATTCCTGTGATGCTCCAAGGACAGACGAGTCTTCGCCGAGGTCCACCATGCTGCGCCTAGACCGCAGCTCTGCACAAGACGTTTGGCCATAGGAGAAATGGTCGTGCCCAACTGAGCCTGGTTTCTCTCGAGGTTTTTTAAATTCTTCACTTTCGCCAATTGGTGAAGTTTTTTCCTCGCCGCTGTCGCCACTGGCTTGCATGGTTCGGGATCTGTAGAGCTGCGCATCGATGGATTTACTCTTCAGTGTTTGGACTCTCAGTAGTGAATATTAACCCACACTGAACTGAGCTAAACTGAACTGAACTTAATCTCTGAAAATTTAACTGACACTGTTTCAATTCACTATAATCTTCCATGTGAAGCTGCTTTGACACAATCTACATTGTATAAGCGCTATACAAATAAAGATGAATTGAATTGAATTGAATATTTTCCCCTGATTTACCCTAAATGTAACGTCATAACGTGTAACGTAATAAACTGCAAAAGTCAACTCAATTGAAAGTAAGATAAAAGCATTTGTTGTCCTTTTTGTCTTCTAGCTTTCTGTCATATAATCATTTACAGTGTAACTTCAGAAGGCAAACAGAGTATAAGAGGATCTGAGGTTTGTGCAGAGCTTGTGAAACATGCTGCTCATATCCTCATAGTTTCACTTTTGTCAACCACATCCAGCATCTTTCAGCATGTTCAGCCTTTAAATAGCTCCTTGGTAGAGAGCTGAACCACTCTTTCAGTTTCCGTCTTCACAAGCTGTCGGACTGAAAGATGGAGGTTTGCCCTGTTGTCTTGACCGAGGCTCTTTCTGCCGCAGCAGGAGTGCCGGTGAAGCTGCATACGCAAATTGATAAAAAAGAAAAAGCTTGGAAATTGGATGTCAAGAATCTGCTGTCTCTTGTTTTTCTTGGGAAAAAAATGCCGCCGTACCTCTCAGCAACAAACTGTTTGTGATTCCAGAGGAGTTCTTTGATCCAAAATATGATGTTGACTACAGAGACAGGAAAGATTCTGGAATTGGATGCATGCGCGGGGATGAGTCCTACCACCGGCCCTATGGATGGATGCGCTTCGGTCTCAAGGTTCTTGATAAGTACCCAGATGGAAACCTATGGCTGGGTGCAGAAATATATAGAAGACACTCTGAAACTGGTGAGTGGCCGGTGTCCTACCACGGAACTGGCCAAAAGGGTGCAGAGGGAGTAATACAGAGCAACTATCGGGTTGGTGGTGGGAAGATGTACGGAAGAGGGATTTACTCCACTCCAGACATCAGAGAGACAGATCCGTATTGCATAGAATTCACCTCAGAGAAGAATAGTAAAACCTACAAAGTCATCCTGCAAAACCGAATCAACGCTCAGAAGAGGACAATCACCCCCAGAGATAAATACTGGCTGGTGGAGGTTCCTGAAGGTACATCTCCTGAGCAAGAGAAAGCAATAGTGGACAGCGCCATCCGTCCATATGGACTTCTGCTTCAGGAGGTCAAAAAGAAGACAAAGAAGAAATGTCATGTTTTATGATTGTATTTGCCTGCTGTCACTACTGCCTGCTACTAATGTACTCACATACGCATGATTGTTAAATGAAAACATTTTAGAATGCTTGCAAGGAATAGATAATACATCTATTTTTTATTTAGATGTGTTCTAGATGAATACTGACAGCAATTAACATGTTGTATTGTGATTGTTCTGTTGAAAATAGCAGTTACTTCTGTATTGAAATGCATGTCAATGGATATTGACTCAACCCATGTTTATTGACTTCACTGCAAATGTGTCAAATGCTTAAAAATAAATGAGAGTCAAAATACATCACATTGTCATTACAGTATATGTATTTTCTGCTAAAAAGACTACGAAAACAAAAAATTGCAGTGTATAAACCACACACAGACATTACTGATGGTAATGGGTTTGGGGCTCTGTTATATTGTAACTTTGAGTACGTTTACATGGACACCAATAATCCGATTTCAACTTTGAACTAAACAGAAATCGGGTGAAGACATGTGGAGTATGCAAATTTTTGTGTGTTTTTAACACTCTTCCAGCAGTTTAAACTTGCATTCAATATCTCGTTTGTCACGGGGGGCATGAATAAAATGTTCCTGAAAGAAAGTGAAAGTGCCAAACTGCAGTTAAAGTCAACAAATTAAAAATGAAACACACGAAATTACATGAAACTCCTGAGGAAATGTGGATAGCATGAAGACGCAAAGATGTTAATTGAATTATGTGCTATAACATGTAAAACAGCATCATGAAAGAAACATTCAAAAACAACTCATGTAAACACCTTAATCATATTATTGTCTTATTCAGATTAAGGCAAATAATTCCATAACTGATGTCCATTAAATGTATATAGCTTGTGAGCATTTATGCCAAACAGCCTGACAAATAAAATAGAAAAAAACATCTTAGAAGTTTATGAATTTGACTTTCACAACCCAATTTGCACCAATGTTAATTTTGTGATCTTCAAATGCATGTCAAAAGCATTTTTCCTTAATGAAAACAAGCAAAACAAACTATATAAAACTGTTTTTTATTCTGCTGTGGTGACCCCTAAAACAACTTAATTATTAGTAAGATGTACTGTTATTGTCAGGCTTCTGAATATTAAAATCACATTGTTTACATTCACTCAAACTAATTTGCTGGCATTTGAATGATCAAATAAACCAGAAACAAAGAATATAAAATATGATCCACATTAGAGGCTAGCGCTATCTTTTTTTTTTTTTTGCATTTTTAAGAGTTCACACTTAGCTGGTGATGACTAATAATAAAGCGTATTTGGCATGCTGTCCCGGGAGAGAGTTCTGAGCTCAGAATATCCTCGAGCCCGGGGCTCCCACCCGTTTGAAGGGCAAGAGAGGAGTTTGAGCTCAGGTAGGTCTCGATAACTCCCCTACTTGTGAACGTGCTGAGATAAAGCTGGCTAAGAGTTTGGGTCCCACTTTATATTAAGTGTCGCTTATACCTGTGAACTTACATGGTAATTAGATGTGTAAGTAGTATGTAACTACAGTGTATGTACACACGTTTACATAGTATTTACTTTTGTATTACTGGTGTAACTACACTCATGTAACAACCCACTGAATAGTATGTGTAAGTACAAATGTGTAACAGGACATTGGTAACAACAGTAGGAAAGTACACATCTGTAACAAGGATTATGTAAGTGCATTGTGTAACAACAATATGTACTTGCAGATGTTTTCCCACTTCCACACCTGTTTGCAGATCATGCACTTGTGAACACTGTATGGCTGCATTAGAAGGTTTTACCTTGTGATACCAGTGTACTTACATGGTAACTCCACAGGAACTGTCCACTTAATATAAAGTGTAAAATGGTCACAAATTACTGTGTAACTTGTAGAAATATCTTCTATGCAACACTTTAATAACAGTGTAGTTACATGGTAACTCCACAGGAACAGTCCACAATATAAAGTTTAAAATAAAATTCATTTTCGTTTCGGCCTAGTCCCTTTATTAATCTGGGGTCGCCACAGCGGAATGAACCGCCAACTTATCCAGCATATGTTTTACACAGTGAATGCCCTTCCAGCTGCAACCCATCTAAGCCGAAAAGGAAATTAATGAATGTATGAACAGTAATTTGTGACCATTTTACACTTTATATTGAGTGGATCCTGTGGATTTACCATGCAAGTACACTTGTACCACAAGGTGAAACCTTCTAATGCAGCATACAGTGTTCACAAGTGCATGATCTGCAAACAGGTGTGGAAGTGGGAAAACATCTGCAAGTACATATTGTTGTTACACAATGCACTTACATAATTCTTGTTACAGATGTGTACTTTCCTAGTGTTGTTACCAATGTCCTGTTACACATTTGTACTTAGACATACTATTCAGTTGGTTGTTACATGAGTGTAGTTACACCAGTATACACAAGTAAATACTCTGTACCAGTGTGTACATACACTGTAGTTACATACTACTTACACATCTAATTACCATGTAAGTTCACAGGTATAAGCGACACTTAATATAAAGTGGGACCAGAGTTTGTCTAAAGATGCTACTTTGGAGTAGTCAATTTACTTTTGGTATATGTCTGGACAGTGGGAGGAAACTGGGAAACCCGGGGAAAACCCACGCGAGCACCGGGAAAACATGCAAACTTCGCACAGAAACGCCAACCAGCCTGGTGAGTGGCTGAACCGGTGGCGTTCCGCCCTATCAGGGGAAGGGGAGGAGTAGGGGTGGAAGGGGGGATTCTTCAAGACGAAGATGACTGGAGTGGAAAACTCTGCTTATTTATAGTGCATCAGTATTAATCTGATTGGTGCAATATACAGAGCTGATGCGGTACCAGCCAATCATAAGCATGTGATCCTCTCGAAATTACTTTATAAATAAACCACACTATGAGAGATATAGCATGAGTTTATGGTGCATAAAATTGCTGTGCATAAATGCACTCAGTGTTTTAAGGGTATACAAACCTATTTTTAACACACAACCACAGCCTTAGAACTTTGCTTAGAAGTTTATTTAATTTTCTCTTCATTATTGACATTACATTATACAGATATATGTTTACTGAGCTGTCCACATTGTAGGGATGAATTCCAGTTTTACTGTGGTGGATTAAGGAGTTCAGGGGAGTTTCTGCTTTGTCCTGACACACACACACACACACACACACACACACGTAAACTTGTACTGCTGGGTACTTTCCATAGACGTAATGCTGTCTCTACTTTAAAGATTAGGCTTCAGAAGAAACTGAAATCAAAAAGAAAAGAAACTGAAACAAAAATTCATAACCTACAACCGACAACATTTCCCCATGTCCATTACATATATATATATATATATATATATATATATATATATATATATATATATATATATATATATATATATATATATATATATATATATATATATATATATATATATATATATATATATATATATATACAGTGGAGTAAAGTAACTAATTACAAATTCTCAAATTACTGTAATTGAGTAGTTTTTTTCTCAGGAATTGTAATATACAGAGTAGTTTTATAAATGTGTACTTTTACTTTTCCTTGAGTACATTTTTAGTGCTGTATCTGTACTTTTACTCCACTACTTTCCTTCAACCTGCAGTCACTACTTTATTTTTCTTGTCCATGGGGATTAGAAAAATCAGTCCTGTGATTCCTGCCCAATCAAATCACACATACCGTAGAAGGTAAATCACATCATAATGAACTACCTCAAGACGTGTGCACTTTATAATTGCAGCAAACAGTTTGGAAGTATTAAAAGTGTCCATGAAGATGTTAAAAATCTTTACGCGCATTGACCCAGAGACTGTTTAGATGCATTTCACTGATGAGAAGATGACGGATGTTTCAGGGTTTCTGCAGATATCATAATGTCAAATTTAAGGCTTTTTAAGACCTTTTTAAGACCATTAAGTATTAAATTTAAGACCTATATCACAACATCAAAAACCTCCGCTGACTGCGCGCGCACCTCACAAAATGGACAAGGCTTTTATACATGACACGTTCGCCGTTGTGATATTCTTTAAAACAGGGGGCGGTCAAAAGAAACCCACCGTAAAGTCAGACGGATAAACAGAGATGTAGTAGATGTAGTACGTTTCTGGAACGTCATATCATTAATATCTATCAAGATTTTAAAACTAATTATTTTTTAATATTTTTATAATTTATTATAATGATTATAAAGATTTTTATAACCATTCAAAATTTTGTTAAATCAAACTTTGATGCATCACTAGCTTTTGTTCAAATCTCAGACAGTTCTACCTATTAAAGTTCAATATCAATGACAAGAGAAAATGGGTTGCTCTACAATTATATTTTTTATTAATTTTTTTTTAAAAAATGACTAAAATTACTGACTTTTTATTTTTTTATTTTGCGCACTCAACAATTCACACATTACTGTCTGGCTAGTTTCTGTCCTATAAAGGCTAAAAAGTCAATACTGGTCTAACATTCCTGATCATTATCACCAATAAAACCCAGAATTTGGCCATCAGTATATTGTAAACTGATAGCTTCATATATTCTTTTCCAGTTATCAAAGACATAATTTGTCACTTAATTTTAGTTTGTAGTTATTAACCACACGGGTCTCCACTTTTCCATGGCATTTTTTTTTTGTTTTAACAAACTGATCCCTCAGGTTTTTCCAAACTTTTACCATAACTTTCCTTCTTTTCCACGGCTGTTGCAATTTCTAGCCAAGAATTATTGGTCATCTGGATATCTCTATGATGATCACGCATGGACGGATCATAAAGATGTGTGTACAGTCGTACCTGCTTCAGACAAAATCTCTTCAAAGGGTTTCATATTCAACTCAAATCAAACGCAGCGCCGCGTGAACTGTTCACTCTGCCAGCCGAAATCATGTCGCGAACCGAAAGCGAACCTCCGCAAACACATCGATGACGTCACATTCACCGCGCACTGGGCCCAATAACAGAAAGCTGATTGACTATTGCATGCTGGTCTCATTTGTAGTTGTAATACTGCAAATTACATTAGGACTAGTGAAGTTAAGGACTACAACACCACGAAAACCAAGCAACAGCAACAAAAAGAATTGAAATGAGCATTAGATGTAGTGTTACATGGACATCAGAAAAATAAGACCTGTGCAAAAATATTTAAGACCTACAACAGCAAATTTAAAGACTTTTTAAGGCCTTAAATTTCAATTTTTAAATGTTAGACTTTAAGACCTCACGGAAACCCTGTGTTTACTGTATAATGACCGAAATGGCCTTAAACACCCAGCAGGCACAGGACGTCAACATGATGTCTGATTGACATTGAACCTTAACGTCATGGAGACTTTGCATTTTGTTTGGAAATGAAAATCGGGCTGACGTCAGAACTCAACGTCAGGCCAACATCAATATCCAATGTCCAACCTAAAACCAACCAAATATCAACGTCTAATGATGTTACAGCTTGACATTGTGTGAACATTACCCCTATGACATCTATTAGACGTTGGATTTTGGTTACCGTATCCAACGAATAAATGTCAGTATTTTATGTCATATTTGACTTGGTTTAAGATGTTGGCTCGACGCTGGATTTTGGTCACTTTCTAACAACCTAAAATCAACCAAATATCAACGTCATTTGACGTCATTATTGGACATCAAAATAATGTTGTCCTTAGATGCTGGCTTGACAATTAATTTTGGTCACCTGACATTACAACCTAAATCTAACCTAATATTAACGTCTTATGATGTTGTGTGCCTTCAGGGCAATAACTAAATGCACTACAGAATGTTACGTTTACACACACATGCACAAATTACATGTAAACACATCAGCTTTTGACAGCATAATACTCACTACTCTTGAGTACTTTTGAAAGTGCTACTTTTTACTCATACTTTGAGTAATAATCACAGCAGATAGTTTTACTCTACTTGCACTACATTTTTAGGCAAGTAATGGTACTTTTACTTGAGTATGATTTTTCAGTACTCTTTCCACCACTGTATATATATACTGTATATTTATATATATATATATATATATATATATATATATATATATATATATATATATATATATATATATATATATATATATATATATATATATATATATATATATATATATATATATATATATATATATATTAGATTCATTAGATTAGATTCAACTTTATTGTCATTACACATGTACAAGTACAAGGAAACAAAATGCAGTTTAGGTCTAACCAGGAGTGCAATAGCAGCAAGTGCAGGATACAGGTATAAGTTATAAAGTGCAGTTATAGAAAAACTATGGTGATATTTACAGATGGATGTACTATGAACATTATATACAGGTTGTGTTAGCTATGAACAGAGATTTACAATAGATGGATATATGTACAGGTTGCTATTAATAATCAGAAGTGTGCAGATATATAAACAATTACAAATGTATATGTACAGTGTGTGTGTACATAATTACAAATGTACCTGTGCAGTGGGTATTTACAGTTCAAATAAATAAGTCCGTGCAATGTAGTGCAATGAATATGTGCAATTTTTAAATGTGCAAATGTTAAATAGTGCAGTGATTATGAGGAGTATAAGGTATGAGGAGAGTGTGGTTGTATTAGGGGAGCAAAAGAGTCAGTGGGGGGCAGAGTTCAAAAGGGAGACAGCTCTGGGAAAGAAGCTGTTCCTTAATCTACTGGTTTTTGCCCGGGGGAGACTGAAGCGCCTGCCGAAAGGAAGGAGAGAAAACAGTCTGTGAGCAGGGTGAGAGGAATCTTTAAGAATACTGCGTGCTCGGCGCAGACAGTGTTTCTTCTGGATGTCCTCTATGGTTGGCAGTGTGGTCCCTGTGATGCGTTGGGCAGTTTTCACCACCCGCTGCAGTGCCTTACGCTCAGCAACAGAGCAGCTTCCATACCAGATACAGTTGGTCAGGATGCTTTCTATTGTGCAGCGGTAGAAGTTCACCAAGACGGCTGATGACAGCTGGTTCTTCTTAAGTTGCCTTAAGAAAAATAGGCGCTGGTGAGCCTTCATGACCAGGCTGGAGGTGTTGGTGGTCCAGGAAAGGTCCTTTGAGATGTGGGTCCCCAGAAACTTGAAGGATGAGACAGGCTCGACGGCCATCCCATTGATGTGGATGGGATCAAGTGAGCCTGTTCGTCCCTTCCTGAAGTCCACAATGAGCTCCTGGGTCTTGTATATATATATACACACACACACTCACCTGCCACTTTATTAGGTACAACTAACTAGTACAGGGTTGGACCCCCTTTTGCCTTCAGAACTGTCTTAATCCTTCGTGGCAGAGATTCAACAAGCTACTGGAAATATTCCTCAGAGATTTTGCTCCATATTGTCATGATAGCATCACACAGCTGCTGCAGATTTCATCTGCACATCCATGATGCCAATATCCCGTTCCACCACATCCCAAAGGTGCTCTATTGGATTGAGCTCTGGTGACTGTGGAGGCCATTTGAGTACAGTGAACTCATTGTCATGTTCAAGAAACCAGTCTGAGATGATTGGCACTTTATGACATGGTGCGCTAATCCTGCTGGAAGTGGCCATCAGAAGATGGAGACACTGTGGTCATAAAGGGATGGACATGGTCAGCAACAATACTCAGGTAGGCTGTGGCGTTGACATGATGCTCAATTGGTACTAATGGACCCAAAGTGTGCCAAGAAAATATCGCCCACATCACTACACCACCACCACCAGCCTGAACCGCTGATACAAGGCAGGATGGATCCATGTTTTCATGTTGTTGATGGCAAATTCTGACCCGACCATCCGAATGTGGCAGCAGAAATGGAGACTCATCAGACCAGGCAACGTTTCTCCAATCTTCTATTGTCCAGTTTTGGTGAGCCTGTGTAAATTGTAGCCTCAGTTTCCTGTTCTTAGCTGACAGGAGTGGCACCCGGTGTGGTCTTCTGCTGCTGTAGCCCATCCGCCTCAAGGCTGGACGTGTTGTGTGTTCAGAGATGCTTTTCTGCAGACCTCGGTTGTAACGAGTGCTTATTTGAGTTTGACTGTTGCCTTTCTATCAGCTGGAACCAGTCTGGCCATTCTCCTCTGAGCTCTGGCATCAACAAGGCATTTGCGCCCACAGAACTGCCGCTCACCGGATATTTCCTCTTTGTCAGACCATTCTCTGTAAACCCTAGAGATAGTTGTGCGTGAAAATCCGAGTAGATCAGCAGTTTCTGAAATACTCAGACCAGCCCGTCTGGCACTTAAATCCCCTTTCTTCCCCATTCTGATGCTCACTTTGAAATGCAGCAGATCGTCTTGGCCATTCTAAAAGCCTAAATGCATTGAGTTGCTGCCATGTGATTGGCTGATTAGAAATTTGCGTTACCGAGCAGTTGGACAGATGTACTTAATAAAGTGGCCGGTGAGTAAAAAATGTTGGTGTACCAAACCTGCTATTAGCATCAAGCCTATCTAAGTGTGAACACTTGAATTTAAAATGAGCTGAAACAACACAATTCTTGAATTTTTTTGGGGGACAACTTAATTGTTTTATATTTAATCCACTTAAATTGGTAAACACTATTAAGTTAACTTCATTCCTTCATGATGTCCCAACACAAATTGGTTGTGCAGAACATGGTATTTTTTACAGAGTGGGTTGTATAACCACTGTATAAAACGAAACTGAAACAGACTCTGTTAGTCTCAGTTTCCCGCATGCAGCATGATTCAGCAGTCTTTATTGCGACTGCATTAGATCAACATCAGTGTTCATAAGCTGAAAGATGGACGTCTGCATTGCTGTTTTGACCGAGGCAATTTCTGCCGTAGCAGGAGAGCAGGTGAAGCTGCATACGCATATAGATGATAAAGAAAAAGCTTGGAAACTGGATGTCACGAGTCTGCTGGCTTTTTCTCTTCTCGGACACCGACCACACCGCTTTTCAGCACTTAAGACAGCCACTGCTCAGGGGAATGAAAGGGCAGAATCACAGCGCAAAGAAATATTCGTGACTCCAGAAGAGTTTTTTGATCCAGCATTTGACTTTGACTTTACAAACGAGTCTGGACCTGATGATGGGTGCATGCGTGGGGGTGAGCCCTACCAACGGCCCTACGGATGGAAGCGTTTTGCTCTCAACGTGCTGAATAAGTACCCGGATGGAAACCAATGGCTGGGTGCAGATGGATGGAGAAGCTGCTCCTCACCCGGTGAGTGGCCGGTGTCCTATTATGGAGCTGGCCTGGAAGTTGGTGAGGTCATATTAAAGTCCCGTTACAATGAAAGGCTCTATGAAAGTTATGGTAACGGAAAGCTTTACGAAAGAGGGGTCTATTCATCTCCAGACATCACAATGACAAATAAGTATTGCAAGCGATTCACTTCAGAGAAGAATAGGAAAACATATGATGTCATACTGCAAAACCGAATCAACCCTGAGAAGAGGAAAGCAATGCTCAAAAATAAAGTCTGGCTGGTGAAAGTTCCTGAAGGTAGATCTATTGAGCAAGAGAGAGCAATAGTGGACAGCACCATCCGTCCATATGGACTTCTGCTTCAGGAGGTGAAGAAGTGAAAGATGAGCGAATAACATTCACTGAGTACTCAGTATTTGCCTGCTGTCACTGCTACTAATGTACTCATATATGCATAATTTTCAGACTAAACATTTTATGAATCAGTTGGTGACGCTTATAATATGCATGAAGGGAATAGACAATACACTTGGACGGACGGATGGATGGATGGATACTGACCGCATCTTTTCTTTTATTATTTTAAATGAGCAGTTATCTCTGTATTGTTATGCATGTTGATGGACATAGACTCAACCCACATTTATTGGCTTCAACGTTAAAATGTAAATGAGTGCAATCATATATCATATTATCATAAGCAAACATATATCATATTGTCATCAAATATCATATGCATTTTCTGCAACCAATAAAAGATTCAACTTAATAGTTACTGCTTGTGAAGCACACACTGATATTACTGATGGTAACGGGTTTGATGCTCTGTTATATGGTAACTGTAAACATTTATTAATTGCTAAATAAACAAACAAACAAATATAGAATGACTGAATGAATAACTTAATGAATGAATGAATGAATAAATGACTGAATGAAAGGATGGATGAACGAATGAATGTGAGCATTCATTGTTTCTAAATAATTTAGTGACATTAGACACATAGAATGAATGGATGAATGGACAGATAGATGAATGAATGAATGAATGAATAAATGAATGAATGATTGAATGAACAGACAGATAGAATGAATGGATGAATAAACGGACAAACAGATAGATGAACAAATTAATGGATGAAAAAATGAACGAATGAACGGACAGATAGATGAATGAATGAATCAATGACTGAATGAAAGGATGGATGAACGAATGAATGTGAGCATTCGTTGTTTCTAAATGATTCAGTGACATTAGACACATAGAATGAATGGATGAATGGACAGACAGATGAATGAATGAATGAATGATTGAATGAACAGACAGATAGATTGAATGAATGAATGAATGAATCAATGAACGGACAAACAGATAGATGAATGACTGAATGAAAGGATGGATGAACGAATGAATGTGAGCATTCATTGTTTCTAAATGATTCAGTGACATTAGACACATAGAATGAATGGATGAATGGACAGACAGATGAATGAATGAATGATTGAATGAACAGACAGATAGATTGAATGAATGAATGAATGAATCAATGAACGGACAAACAGATAGATGAATGAATGAATGACTGAATGAAAGGATGGATGAACGAATGAATGTGAGCATTCATTGTTTCTAAATGATTCAGTGACATTAGACACATAGAATGAATGGATGAATGGACAGACAGATGAATGAATGAATGATTGAATAAACAGATAGATAGATTGAATGAATGAATGAATGAGTCAATGAACGGACAAACAGATAGATGAATGAATGAATGACTGAATGAAAGGATGGATGAACGAATGAATGTGAGCATTCATTGTTTCTAAATGATTCAGTGACATTAGACACATAGAATGAATGGATGAATGGACAGACAGATGAATGAATGATCGAATGAACAGAGAGATAGATTGAATGAATGAATGAACGGACAAACAGATTGATTAACGAATTAATGGATGAAAAAATGAATGAATGAACAGACAGATAGATGACTGAATGAATAGACAGATAGATGAATAATTGAATGAATGAATAAAAGGATGGATGAACAAATGAAGGAGCATTCATTGTTTCTAAATGATTTAGTGATATAAGACACATATAGAATGAATGAATGCACAGATATATGAATAAAAGAATGAATGAATATATGAACGAACGGACAGAAAGATGAATAAATGAATGAATGGACAGAAAGATGGATGGATGGATGAATGAATGAATGGACAGATAGATGAATGAATGGACAGATAGATGAATGAATGAATGAATGAAAGGATGGATGAATGAACAAACGAACGAGCATTCATTGTTTCTGAATGATTTACAAACAAACAAATATAGAATGAATGGACAGATATATGAATAAATGAATGATTGAATAGATGAATGAATGAATGAAGGGATGGATGAACAAATGAATGTGAGCATTCATTGTTTCTAAATGATTTAGTGATAGACAAATATAGAATGAATGAGTGTATATATAGATGAATAAATGAAAGAATGAAAGAAAGGATGGATAAACGAATGAATGGGCATTCATTGTTTCTGAATGATTTATTGACATTAGACAAACAAACAAATATACTGTAGAATGAATGAATGGACAGATAGATGAATGAATGAATGAATACATGAATGAATGAATGGACAGATAGATGAATGAATAAATAAACAGACAGTAGATGAGTGAATGAATGAATGAATGAATGAACGAATAAACGAATGAATAAATGAGTGAATGAATGAACAAGCGAATGAATGAATGAATGAGTGAATGAATGAATTAATGGAAGGACAGAAGAACCAATGAATGAGCATTGTTTCTGACTGATTTAGTGATATTGGACAAACAAACAAATATAGAATGAATGAATGAATGAATGAATGATGGATGGATAGATGGATGAATATGAGCTTTCCCATGTTGCTGAATGGGTAATATTAGAGAAATAAACAAAAAAATAAACAAATAGAATGAATGATTGAATTATTATTATTTTTGGGACAGCATGCTGACCCAACCAAAAGGTCAGTAATTTCAGTATAACAGTATGGCAGTTGCTCTTTACCATCATTCATTCATTCATTCATTCATTCATTCATTCATTCATTCATTCATTCATTCATTCATTCATTGTCCTTTGTCTTAGTCCCCTTATTCATGATTCCCCGCAGAATGAACTGCCAACTATTCCAGCATATGTGTTACACAGAGGATGACCTTTCAGCTGCAGCCCAGTACTGGGAAACACCCATACACATTCATTCACACACACACACTCACACTACGGCCAATTTAGTTAATCAATTCCCCTATAGCGCATGTCTTTGGACTGTGGGGGAAACCAGAGCACCTGGAGGAAACCCACACCAACACGGGGAGAACATGCAAACTCCACACAGAAATGCCAACTGACCCAGTTGGAACTCAAACTAGTGACCTTCTTGCTGTGAGGCGACAGCGCTACCCACTGCGCCACCCATTATTATTATTGGAATACTTTATTTTTAATAATCTAAATATTAGAAATGTTCAAGGACTTAGCATGCATGCTGACCCAACAGAAAGGTCAGTATTTTCAGTGTAATGCCACAGCAGTCATGTATCGCTCCACTTAATAAACCACTGTACTCATTCTTCAACATGGTAAAGGGCTCACAGAGATGTTATAAAGCACCGCAGGCCTGATGTCCTCACCTTTATCCTCTGACAAATCTCTGCTTCTCCCCCTCTCCGTGTTTCCCTGCGCGAGTAAGTGAAGTAATTTCCCTCCGCGCTGATGATAAATGATCAGGCGTTCGTCTTGATGCCCTTCCAGTCCTCACCGCCTAATTAAAGAAAACATTTCATGATTGCCTATTTTTCCTCATGCGTGACAACCTATTATTCTTTCTGCTACCTGATTAGGGCCTTATTATGCCGAGATGTAGATTGATTTAACAGGGCAGAGTAATAAAGCTGTACTTGGCGTGATTTAAGTAAGGTGCAGGTTGAGTCGGTCACAGTAATTGTTATTACTGGCGGCTCCAAGATCAAATTGAATTAGAAAATTAGAAGGTCACTCGCTGGACAACAGGTGCCGTTTTGGGCCTCGGTTTGCTGGATGGAGCTGTCAGGACACTGGCTGATGAATCCTGTCCATCACGTTCGCTAATACTGACATATTTCCATCAAAACAAGATTAATCTCCTCATCGGAGCGGACAGTGTGTTGATATAATCACTGGTCAAAATGGAACGCAACACTGGCAAATTGCTTTTCTTCTTCTGTTGGTCTGAGCCGCGCGGACGCCGAGTGATTCAATTACGCTTTAATGAAGTGAGAATTGAAGGAAACAATTTTCTGCAGCTTTTTTTTTTACTAAACTTCTGATTTTGTTTAAATGATGGAGTGAGACATCACTGATAAACTGTTCTGTGTATTATCTGTGCAAATTAAATATCAACACACACATATATACATACATAGACACACACACATACACACACACACAAACATGGAGATATACATGCATGGGCTTGGACGCAGACAAAATATACATTGATTTGGAGACTTGGACACACACATACATAGATACACACATACATAGATAGACACACACATACATACATGGACACACACACAAATATACATGGACTTGGACACACATACATGGACACACACATACATAGATAGACACACACACATACATGGACACACACACAAATACACATGGACTTGGACACACATACATAGATAGACACACACACATACATGGGACACACACACAAATATACATGGACTTGGACACACATACATGGACACACACATACATAGATAGACACACACACATACATGGACACACACACAAATACACATGGACTTGGACACACATACATAGATAGACACACACACATACATGGGACACACACACAAATATACATGGACTTGGACACACATACATGGACACACACATACATAGATAGACACACACACACACATACATAGATAGACACACACATATATACAAGGACACACAAACAAATATACATGGACTTGGACGCACACATACATAGACACACACATATACATGGATACACACACATTTATACATGGACTTGGAAACACATACACGGACACACACATACATAGATAGACACACACACACATACATAGATAGACACACACACATACATGGACACACACAAATATACATGGACTTGGACACACATACATGGACACACACATACATAGATAGACACACACACATACATGGACACACACATACATAGATAGACACACACACACATACATGGACACACACACAAATATACATGGACTTGGACACACATACATGGACACACACATACATAGATAGACACACACACATACATGGACACACACATACATAGATAGACACACACACACATACATGGACACACACACAAATATACATGGACTTGGACACACATACATGGACACACACATACATAGATAGACACACACACATACATGGACACACACACATATATACATGGACTTGGACACACATACATGGACGCACACATAGATAGATAGACACACACACATACATGGGACACACACACAAATATACATGGACTTGGACACACATACATGGACGCACACATACATAGATAGACACACACACATACATGGGACACACACACAAAACACATACAAGGACACACACATACATAAATAGACACACACACACACACACACACACACACACACACACACACACACACACACACACACACACACACACACACACACACACACACACACACACACACACACACACATACATACATAAATAGACACACACACACATACATGGACACACACACAAATATACATGGACTTGGACACATACATGGACACACACATACATAGATAGATAGATAGACACACACACATACATGGGACACACACACAAATATACATGGACTCGGAAACACATACAAGGACACACACATACATAAATAGACACACACACACACACAAACACATACATACATACATAAATAGACACACACACACATACATGGACAAACACACAGATATACATGGACTTGGACACACATACATGGACACACACATACATAGATAGACACACACACACACACATGGACACACACACACAAATCTACATGGACACACACACATATACATGGACATGGACACACATTCATGGACAGACATACATACATGAACACACACACACACACACACACACACACACACACACACACACACACACACACACACACACACACACACACACACACACACACACACTTGGACATGGACAAATATACATGGACACACACACGTAGACATGGACACACATAGACATGGACACATAGACACACACATACATGAACATACACATATATGGACACACACACTTTTATAAAATAACTAAAGACTAAATAAAAATGTACTAAAACCTACAAAAAAACAATAAAAAATAAATAAATAAAAAAACGAAACAATAAAAAATAAAACAAAGAAGCTATTTCATTCAGTTTTAAAATAGGATTTTAATCACTTTATTTCTAGGTGTTATCACTTTCTGTTGTGTTTCCATTCCTGTAAGTAAACACAAGCCATTGCAATGAAGTTGTTTAGTATACAATATTGCATAAGAACAAGGCACCAAAGTCAGAAACTCCTAAAATATACAAAAAAAAGGACAAATATAGAAAGAAATGCAGATTAATAGCTGATTTTGCAACAGATAGATGAGCTGAATCCTGTAACACCTTCATTTATATTTTTATGATAGTCAATGAGAATCTGACTGATCTGCTCCTTCAATGATGATTCTCTCTAGTGTTGACATCTCATTTACAGGCCTCTCAAAGCCCTGTACGTGTGTGTGTGTGTGTGTGTGTGTGTGTTCAGGTGGGTTTCCACGTTCTACATTAGTCATTCTCACGTCTCAGAAACGCAGATGAAATAATGACCTGACAAATAGACTTGAGCTCATTGTGCTGCTCTCACTTCACTGACACAGACACACACACTGATCCAAAATCACCTTTTAATGCAACATAGGCCCATTCTGAACATGTAGCCCTATATACCTTTATGGAGACCGTGAATTATGTAACCAGGGGTACGCATGGCTGCATTTCATGATTATAATGAACGCTACGGGGCGGTTTGACGCCGTTCCTTTTCATGCTCACCAGCTGACTGCTTCGGTCCGTATGGAGGACTTTACCGCTGCTACCAGTTTGTCCAGTTAGCTCGCCATGTACGTCAGCAGACTTGAGATGCAGAGAGGAGCTGACTGTGACAAAGGGGTTTGAGTCCAGTGAAGAACAGTTCTAGAAAGCAGGTAAGACAAAAACAGAATCCAAAAAATAAAATAAACAAGTAAATAACAGGCTGAGAATGTGGTAAAATCTGAAGATGTGGTAAAAATCAGGTGAGGGCTTTTTTTTTTTTTGGATTGCTTTAGAAAACACTGAGGTTGGGTTTAGAGACACACACACTCATACACTACGGACAATTTCAATTCCCCTATAGCGCATGTGTTTGGACTGTAGAGGAAACCAGAGCACCAGGAGGAAACTCATGCCAATACGGGGAGAACATGCAAACTCCACAGAGAAATGCCAACTGACCCAGCCAAGGCTCGAACCAGCGACCTTCTTGCTGTGAGGTGATAGCGATACCCACTGTGCCACTACACTGCCCCAAGTTCATTATAAAATGTAAAAAAAAAGAAATAATAATAATAATAAAAAAAAAAAATATATATATATAAAAATATTTAAAAAAAAAAAATATATATATATATAAAAAAAATATATATATATATATATATATATATATAAAATATATATATATATATATATATATATATATATAAATATTAAAATATATATATATATATAAATATTAAAAAATATATATATATAACAATACGCGTATTCGTATTGAACCGTTCGGTCCGAGACTTTCGGTTCGGTACGCATTACAAACCGAACGATTCAGACTAATATCTAAAAAGATGAAAGAGAATAAGTGTACAGCATATAATGTTTTCAGTGCAACAACGCTCAACAAGGCATCCCAAATGATGTGACCCTGGACGTGACAGGCAACATGCTGCCTTCCCCGCCCACCTCCAAACACCACTCCAGTCAGGCACACGCTGCACTAGCTCGCAAAATGGCTAGTAACATTAATGTAATCCTCCTATAACCAACAGCGGGTCTGGAGTTTAGGAGCACTTTTGGTCTGTAAGTTATGAGGGTGATGGCGAGAGAGTGGTGAATAAAAAAAACAATGACATCTGCTATGACAGTAAGCTATTTTAGCGGTAATATTTGAACATGCCAACTCATTTACACTGACATCACGAAATCACTAACTGGAATTAGATGAAAACTAGACATGCGCACTACATGCAACTTTCGCCAACGTTCAGACAGGCAATTTCTACAGATTCTAACAGGCCAAAACAAATCACAGAGGCGATCGGTACATTTATAGCTGTGGATATGAGACCTTAGTCCAGGAGTGTCCAAACTTGGTCCTGGAGGGCCGGTGTCCTGCTGAGTTTAGCTCCAACTTGCTTCAAAACACCTGCCTGGAAGTTTCTAGTATATCTAGCAAGAGCTTGATTTGCTGGTTCAGGTGTGTTTGATTAGGGTTGGAGCTAAACTCTCCTGGACACCGGCCCTCCAGGACCAAGTGTGGACACCCCTGCCTTAATCGGTAGTGGAAACTTCTGGTTTTAAAAAAAAGGTTAAATGTAATAGAGGCCCGTTACATTATTCCTTCATAAGCGCATTTCAGTCAGATAATAATTCCTGCTTTCAGATCCACTGAAATGGCAGGTGACAGTCAAATCAAGCAGATCTGTGCTGTCTGAAGAAAAGGTGGACACTTTCTGAAAATAACAAATGACTTCAAAATTGATTGAAACTGAGATTCATATAAAAACTAAACTGCTCTTTTCTTTTTATTTGTTTAACTACTAAAATATTACATTTATTTTTATAAGCAGCTTTTTGGTTTGGAGTATAAAGGAGGATTTGTTTTATTTACTAAGCAGAAACCCCAGAAGTATAGCTTTATATCACTGTTCAAAGTAAAAAAAAAAAAAAGAAAAAAAAGAGAGAGATCATGCTTTTATGATGTTGGTTTTAATACATTACAAAGATTTCAATCAGAGAAATCCTCTGGCTTTTTTCTTTTTTTGCTGTATCGAAAACATACCGAACCGAACGTATCGAACCCAACTGTGATTTTTGTGAACCATTACACCCCTAATATATATATATATATATATATATATATATATATATATATATATATATATATATATATATATATATATATATATATATATATATATATATATATATATATATATATATATATATATATATATTAGGGGTGTAACGGATCACAAATTTGCAGTTTGGATCACACTATGGTTTTTTAGTCACGGATAAGACCATTTTTTGGATCAGCAAAAAAGGGAGTAGACAAATGTCATTTGCTTTCCATTTATGCAAAAATATTCCTGCAAAACCATTGCTTTTACAAACAGAACGTAGAACTTGTAATGTTAATAAAAATAAAAACCAAGAAAGAGCCAGCTGAAAAAAGAAAAGTATTCAATATGAAATATGATCTTTGCTACTGTTGCTGATAATGCTAAATATAGAAATCCAACATCTACAACAGATCACATATATCTTCAAATAATGATTCAACAATTCACACATAAAACTTCATGTTTCATTATAGGTGTTTTATTTTTGAAAACCTATTCAGTGACATAATTTTGATGGTTGTTTGTCGCCATCTGTTGGTTACACAATGTAATTGCTTTTACCAGCTAAAAATTTACCAGTGTCATGTTTCATTAAACGGTGATCTTTACCATAAACATCAGTGTTCATATCTGAACTATAAACTGTTCTCCCAGCATTTCTGTGTTATTTAATTGTTTGTAACAAACTGAAAAAGTGTAAAAACTGAATCTCTCTTGATGCAGATTTGAATGCAGCGCTTTGAAGGATTAATAAACATATGCAAATCTTTATCATTTATCGTTCATGTTGCGCGGGTTTGAACTGAGATCACGATCTTTTAACGTTTAATTGTGCAGTTTTACACTGTATGCATTAATGCAGTGACAGAAAACACCTTAAATTAATAAACAAAGAAAGCATTTAGGTCCCACCACAGTGTTTTCCGTCATCATTATATCTTACAGGGAAGCCAAAATGCTTTCATACGCTTGATGTGTGTTGAATGACGCGGGGGGCGATCTCTCTGCAATTGTTATAATGTTGGATTAACCTACAAGTTCAAAAAAGTTATTAATCCGCGGGTCACATGCGTTCCGAACCGTGGGCTGTGATCCGTACGGATCACGGATCAAAAGTGATACGTTACACCCCTAATATATATATATATACAGTTGAAGTCAGAATTATTAGCCCCTTTTTGATTTTTTTTTCTTTTTAAATATTTCCCAAATGATGTTTAACAGAGCAAGGAAATTTTCACAGTATGTCTGATAATATTTTTTCTTCTGGAGAAAGTCTTATTTGTTTTATTTCGGCTAGAATAAAAGCAGTTTTTAATTTTTAAAAGCCATTTTAAGGTCAATATTATTAGCCCCTTTAAGCTAATTTGTTTTCAATAGTCTACAGAACAAACCATCATTATACAATAACTTGCCTAATTACCATAACCTGCCTAGTTAACCTAATTAACCTAGTTAAGCCTTTAAATGTCACTTTAAGCTGTATAGAAGTGTCTTGAAGAATATCTAGTCTAATATTATTTACTGTCATCATGACAAAGATAAAATAAATCAGTTATTAGAGATGAGTTATTAAAACTATTATTGCTATTTGTTTACTTTTCCTCTGCATTCAATACTGTGAATCCTTTTATTTTAGCAAAGAAACTTGTAGATAAATTTGATGTGAGTCACGGTTTGGTTTTATGGATTTTAGATTTTTTGACATGTAGGCAGCAGAGAGTCATGCTAAATGGAGTGCTTTCAGACATGCTTTTTACATCAATAGGATCTCCACAGGGTTGTGTACTGTCCTCAATTATTTTTATATTATACACAAATGAATGTCGCAGCACTAAGGACAATTGCCATATAGTCAAATATGCTGACGACACAGTTTTTGTTTATCCCTGTTATCAAATACAGAGTGTAATGACAGCGATGACCATAATGAGTTTTTCAAGTGGTGCAAAGAAGCTGAACTACAACTGAACATCACAAAAACAAAAGAGATGGTAATTGATTTTAGAAAAAATGCCTCAGAGGTGAAATCAGCGTATTTTAACGGAAAACAAGTTGAAAGTGTACAGGAATATAAGTATCTTGGTACAATATTTGATACCACATTAAAGTTCCAGCAGAACTCAGAAGCTGTTGCTAAGAGAGTGCATCAGAGAATGTATGTTCTTAGAAAACTGAACTCTTTCTGTGTAGAAAAGCATATACTGAGAACTTTTTATACCACCTATATCGAGAGTTTATTAAGCTTTTCCTTTTTATGCTGGTTCTCTTCACTTTCCGTTAGAGACAAAAATCGACTTAAAACTTAGTTAAGACTTGCTCCAAGATTATTGGTTTACCTCTGCGGAGTTTAGCAGAGTTACACAAACAGCAAATGTTAAGGAAAACTCAAAGTGTGATAGAAGATGACTCCCATCCTCTGAAGCCTCTTTTTGTTCTGTTGCCATCTGGAAGAAGGTTTAGAAGCATCAAATGCTCTTCTAACACATAAATTTACCTTTGTTCCTGAGGCAATAAGGCTTTACAACCTTACATTCTAGCAAGTTTTAAATTAAAGTTTTAATATATGGGTCTTTCCTATGTTTTTTAGCACTATTTATGAAGTTATTATGAAGCATGCTGAATTTGTGATTTGTGTTTTCTAATATTGTTTGTAAGTGATTTGTCTCTTTATGTGTTTGGTGTATCATGAAATGCTTGTACCCTAATCTAATTGCCCCTGGTGGGATTAATAAAGTTCTTAAACTTAAACTTATGTTTAGAAATGTGTTGAGAAAATCTTCTCTCTGTTAAACAGAAATTGGGAAAAAAAATAAGCAGGGGGGCTAATAATTCTGACTTCAACTGTATATATAGTGTATTAGTTACAGTTTTTCCCAATTGTTTACACACATTTTCTGAAAGCATGTCTCATATTGTCAGAACTCTACACACAAATCCCAAAACACACACACACATTGGGCAAAACCTTTCAATTCTCGTGCAAAATGAAACTTTACATTCAAAACAGTGTACTTTCTTCTCAAAATGGTGTTTTGTTTTCAAATGACACACACAAGCCGTCACATGAATAGACATTTATAAGAACCATTTGAACACTGATGTGCTTAATGTAACACACTTTGACCACTTCCTCTCCATTCATCATAATGACTTACTGTGAGCCTTTTTTTGTTCAGTGTTACAATTACTCCAGACAGTAAACAGGCCTAAAGAAGTGCATTGTAAAATATTTCAGAATATTGTTTTTATACAAAACACACAAATACACGGTACCAAATATATTTGACTGTATTTTTCCCACAAAAACAGTGTACACAGTGTTCATCCCAACCAGCACAAAGTTGCACATAACGTGGTCTACATATGCCATCAACAGAAGTATTTACAGAATACAGTTACAGTAAAAAATAAATAAATAAATTTAAAAAAGTGTGGATTTGGGTCAAAAACTTTCCATTCCCAGGCAGAAAAAAATCCTCAATAGGATTGAGAAATGGAGAATATGAGATGAGCTCTGATTTCTAAATTGCAATTATGTGTGACCGGTGTTTACCTGTGTGATGAGTTAGTATGCAAAGTAGGACAACTGACTGTACAGTTTTGAATGACAGTGTGTTCCTTAGGAAAACAAGAGATTTTCTGCATGAAAATTGTGCCAAATGCAGAGAATTGTGTGTAGTGTTTTGAAAAAAGTGTGTTTTAAATCTGCAATATGAGTGTAAAGCAGGAATTGTGCTTGTAGTTTAGCAGAATTGGTTCAGGGGGTCGGTGCATCAGTTACATGTTGTAGTCATTGTGTCTGAAGTACAAGTAATTGTGTGTAAACAATTGGGGAAAACTGTAATATAAAGCCATGCTTTGTAGTTATTTTAAACAATTATTAAATAAATTAGGAAAAGACCTATGGTCCCTATATTTACCTTCGGCCCACTAGCCTCAATCAAGTTTGGTTTTTGGCCCTTCATAATAAAATGTTTGGGCACCCCTCCTCTAGTGGATTTATCATCTGAAATGTGAAATGAAATGCACCGGGAGCAACGTATTTTCTGTGTTATCTGAGGTATGTCCAATATAGCTGTACTACGCAGCTGTCGTTTAAACAAACATGGAAGAACAAAACGTAAAAAGTTTTCCAAGTTTTGGCTGAAAAAGTTCTTCTGAGTGGCCCGTCAGTCAAGCGTTGACTTCTGAGTGTGTGATCCTGCATTCAGAGAGGGAGAGGAAAGTGCTGATCTGAGATAAGTGTTCAGATGAATCCTGCTATAGATCCTGAGCGGATCTCCAGCTGTCCTCCATAAACACACAGCTGCTCGACACACCGGCCCATATTAAACACACACTCCTTCATTAATACAACATTAGCATGTGGGGGTGCAGGAGTCAAAGAGGAGGAACCTGCGCTAATTACACTCCATTCACTTAGTCAGAGGATGAGAAACATGAGAGGGCCAGGAACCAGTGTACTGAGTGTGTACGTACGTGTGTGTGTGTGTGTGTGTGTGTTAGAGAGACTGTATGAGAGAATAGTAGAGTGTGTGCATGTGTGTATAAATGAGTGTGTGCATGTGCTTATGTGTGTGTCTATGTGTGTGTACATGAGTGAGTGTGTGCATGTGCTTGTGTGTGTGCATGCATTTATGTGTGTGTGTGCATGAGTATGTGTTTGTGCATGCACTTAGGTATGTATGTGTGTGTGTGTGTGTGTGTGTGTGTGTGTGTGTGTGTGTGTGTGTGTGTGTGTGTGTGTGTGTGTGAATAAATGAGTGTGTGTTCACGTGCTTGTGTGTGCATGTGTGTGTGCATGAATGTGTACTTGTGCATGATTGAGTGTGTGCATGCACTTAGGTGTGTGTGAGAGTGTGTGTATAAATGAGTGTGTATGTGTGTGTGCATGTGCATGTGCTTGTGTGTGCAATTTGTCTGGGTATGAGTGTATATGTGTGTGTGTCTGTGTGTGCATGTGTGTACACTTTGTGTGTGTATGAGTATAAATGTGTGTGTGTGTGTGTGTGTGTGTGTACATGTGCTTGTGTGTGCAATTTGTCTGGGTATGAGTGTATATGTGTGTGTGTGTCTGTGTGTGCATGTATGAGTATAAATATGTGTGTGTGTGTGTACATGTGCTTGTGTGTGTGCACTTTTTTGTGTGTGTCTGTCTGTGCTTGTATGTTAATGTGCGTATGTGTGTGTGTGTATAAGCATGCATGTGCGTGTCTGAATGAGTGTGTACATGTGCTTTTGTGTGTGCAGTTGTGTGTGTGTGTGTGTGTGTGTGCGCGCACGCACGTGTAAGTCTGTGTTTGTGTCTGAGTGTGTGTCTGTGCAATTGTATGTGTTTGTGTAAGTGTGTTCTTTTGTGTGAGTGTGTATCTTTGTGGGTTCATTTGTGTGTTCATGTGAGTGTGCATGTGAGTGTGTGTTTGTTGTGTAAGCGTGCATGTGTGGATGAGTGTGTACATGTGCTTGTCTGCGTTTGTGATACACGTGTGAGTGTGTGTTTGTGTGTATGCATGGGTGTGTGTGTGTGCAGTTATGTGTTTGTGTGAGTGTGTCTGAGTGTGTGTGCATTTTGTGTGGGTTCATTTATGTGTTCATGTGAGTGTGTGTGTGTGGTGTAAGCATGCATGTGTGAATGAGTGTGTACATGTGCTTGTGTGTATTTGTGTGCATATGTGAGTGAGTGTGTGTGTGTGTATTGTATGTATAACATATATATAAGCATACATGTGTGAATGAGTGTGTGTATGTGCTTGTGTGTGTTTCAGTGTGAACGTGCTTGAGTGTGTGTGTGTGTGTGAATGGCAGAATGAGAGCAGTCTGAGAGTGTGTCAGCATCAGAGATTATCTCAAACACACTCAGATCAGTGCTAATCTGTTCTTCAGTATACGTGACCTGTGAGATACGCCAACACAAGCGGCCTGATAATCAGACAGAGATCGCAGGCCTGACATGCCGTTTAATATCTCCGATGCGCGCCGGATAATCTCACATAAACTCTGCGGATGCATGTTTCTCTCTGAGTCTATGAAACTGATAGTGAGGAGATTAAAAAGTGAATGTAGAAATCCCTGCTCGTCTTCAGCTGTGCGTGAAGAGCCTCGGGGAGCACAGACGCTCTGATTAGTTCCTGAATTCTGGCTGAACTGCTGTTTAAATGAGCGTGTGATGCTGAATTTGTGCTCTCAGATCAAGCTTCGGGATAAGATCACTGTTGTGTTCGCGACATCATTTCTCTTTTCTGACTTGTGTAAGTTGAGTTAAAGTGCACTTCAGGCTCTCACCAGCAGGGGGAGACAGAAACCACTGCAGATTATTACACATCAGATGCTGTGCTCAACATAAACGAGTACACCTCAATACTTGTATCCGTTTCTCAGTGAATATAGGTCCTTTATTTTGGTGCATCTGAACAAAATAGATTTATTAAACAGATATGTTTATTAAAATAATATTATAGTCACCAAACATCTTTAGAAATAGAAAGAAAATACATTTAAATTCATGCAAAATATTAGGATTTTTTTTTCTTTAATATTTATTCATTCATTTATTTTATTTTCGGCTTGGTCCCTTTATTAATCAGGGGTCGCCACAGTGAAATGAACCGCCAACTTATCCAGCAAATATTTTACGCACGGAAGCCCTTCCAGCTGCAACCCATCACTGGGAAACACCCATACACTCTTGCATTCACACTCATACACTATGGCTAATTTAGCTTATTCAATTCCCCTATCGCACCTGTCTTTGGACTTGTGAGGGAAACCGGAGCACCCAGAAAAAAACAGCGCCAACACAGAGAGAACATGCAAACTCCACACAGAAACGCCAACTGACCTAGCCGGGGCTCGAACCAGCGACCTTCTTACGGTGAGGTGATCATGCTACCCACTGCGCCACCGTGACGCCCCTTCTTTAATATTTTTCCCTAATATGTAAATTTGGTTGTGCTAATTTTGGACTGTTATCATAAATTATTATAGATGTTAATTCATTATTTAAGTCTGTCAATCAATTGGCAACACATTTAATTACATTGTAACTGTTTCTCTCAGTGCTTTACAGATTGTTCTGCTTTTTTATAACCGATGTAACAGAGTTGACCAGAACGCAGAGACACACGCTAAAATAGAAAATAGATGTTTCATGCAAATGTTTATTCAAATTAGTACATAATATTTAATGATCATTGAAGCTGAATGCATGATTCAGGAGGTGGAGACAGGCAAAAATAGGTATAAATTAAATTAGTATTAGGTAAAAATAGGCGAGACAAAATGTCCCTAAATAAATACACATACAAACATTATTTATTTTATTAATAACTTGATGATATGTTTATAGAAAGATTTTTTTATGGAGGACCAGGATTTTCACTTCAAAATAATGTGTGGAATTAAAATGTTTGAACACACTATTTCTTTATTTGCACTTTAAAAAAAATATCCATAATTTTCCATATTTTGTGATTTATTTTTTTAATTTCATCAATTTGTTTCTGCATTTGAATTGCATTATGGGAGCTTGATCTTTCTTCCAACAACTTTCATTCATTTCTTTTCTTTTCGGCTTAGTCTCTGGGGTCGCCACAGGGGAATGAACCGCCAACTTATGCAGCATATGTTTTATGCAGCGGATGCCCTTTCCAGCTGCAATCCATCAGTGGGAAACACCCATACTCTCTTTTTCACACACTCATACACTACGGACAATTTAGCTTTCCCAATTCACCTATGGCGTATGTGTGGATTGTGGGGGAAACCGGAGCACCCGGAGGAAACCCACGCCAACACGGGGAGAACATGCAAACTCCACACAGAAACGCCAACTGACCCAGCCGGGACTTGAACCAGCGATCTTCTTGCTGTGAGGCGATCATGCTACCCACTGCGCCACCGTGACGCCATGTATTACACAAAATAACCAAAAAAAGTTGTATAATTCGCACACTGATTTTGACCTAACATTATCTAATGCACCCTCATTTAAAAACTGATTATCTTTGAATCCTACACTGTAAATAACAGTTAAATTACAGAAATTTACTGTAAAATAACAGAGGTGGAATTACAGAAATTTATCAGAATATTTATTTACCAGAAATTTTAGTTTAAGGACATTTCTGTAATTTAATGTCTGTTATTTTACGGTAAATTTCAATAATTTAACGGCCGTTATTTTACGTTTACGCACTCCAGCTGCCGGAAACAAAGTGTAAAATGACAGATTTTTTTAATAGTGTATCTTTGAAAGTTTTTTTTTTGACATCATATGATAAATTCATATTGTTAAATACACTATTTCTTTATCCGCACTGTAAAAAAGATCCGTAAATTAGCAGTTTTCCTTATTTTGTGATATATATTTTTAATTTTCCCCATTTATTTCTGCTTTTAAATTGCATTATGGGATCTTGATCTTCCAACAACTTTTAATCTAGAAAAGTTGTAAAAAAAAAAGTGACTTTTATGCACATTTTTAATAGTTTAAAGTGATATATTATCTGGATTGGTGTCTTATGTTATGCTACAAAAACCTTTTTTCTGTTATTTCACACACTAATTCCTCTATATATTATTTCAAACAGCTAAAAAGTCACTAAAAGTCACTTTGTTAAACGGCAGAGTTGAATTTTCAACACCAAAAGTGGCCAAAGCAGAGATCAACATCCCATAACGCAATTCACAACAGTAAATAAACAGAAAATACGGAAACTAACACAACTAGCAGATCTTTTTTTCCAGTGTGATGACAGGCCTATAGGTGGCGCTCTTATTCCTGAAGTGTTTGCGAGTATAGAAAAAGATCCATCTCTCACTAATTTGAGCAATCGGGGCTGTTGTGAGGTAAATATCCTATCCAGGCTGTGGGTAAGTGCTGTGTAACTCAATATAAGAGGACAGAAGTCAGCGAGTGTGTGTTTGATGCGCATTAGACTGATCTGAGTGTCTGGACACACACTCCATTTGCTCATCGCCTTCTTACCAGCAATTACAGTAAATGTTCTCCCACCGGTGGCTTCGTGTCTCGTGACCAATTAAATGCCGCACGCAGGGCCGAAAGCTCGTTAATGGGCAAAATTAGATTCGCAACTTTTCAAAGCTTTTCCAACCTTGTTTTATTGCATTTCTGAAGTGAATGCATTGGGAGGAATTTCATTAGGCCTGTGCGCTTTACGTCTGACTAAATGCACAGAGTAGATTTTTTACATTAAACAGTGAAACGAGAACTGAAGTGCTGTAAGTAATGCAATTGTGGAGGAGAGAGGAGACAAGAGAGAACTGTTTTCCAGAAGGTAAACGGACAACAGGAACTCTCTCATGGTAAACATTTGACATGCGGTTTATTAATGCATTCGCACATACATACATACAGTTATGTGAAAAAGTATTTGCCCCCCCTCTATACTGATTTTGTTTACCATGTTTGTCACACTTTAATGTTTCAGATCATCATTCATTCATTCATATTCGTTTTGGATTAGTGCATTTATTAATCAGGGGTTGCCACAGTTGAATGAACCGCCAACTTATCCAGCATTACGCAGCGGATGCCCTTCTAGCTGCAACCCAGCACTGGGAAACCCCCATACACTCTTGCATTCACACACTCATACACTAAGGACAACTCTGCCGGTAAATGGACTACAAGTACCAGTCATGCACTACACACACTCTCACACCTGTTCTGGTTTCCCACTGATTGCTAACACACACAGCTGAAGCTGTTCATAACTGATTGCAAGGTCAATTTATACAGCGCACACAGCAAACGGGTTCGAGTGCGGTGAGGAGCAGTTTTAGAAAGCAGTTAAGACAAAAACAAAAGCTGAAAAATAAAATGAAGTAAATAACAGGGTGAGAGTGTGGTAAAATCTAAAAACTTGGTAAAAATCAGGCGAGGGCTTTTCTTTTTCTGGATTGCTTTTTAAAATTGTCGCTTAGGTTTAGGGAAGGGGGTGGGCGGGTCAATCTGTGCTTATTAAAACATTATCGGTTAGGTTTAGGGAAGGGGGTGGGCGGGTCAATCTGTGCTTATTAAAACATTATCGGTTAGGTTTAGGGAAGGGGGTGGGCGGGTCAATCTGTGCTTATTAAAACATTATCGGTTAGGTTTAGGGAAGTGGGTGGGTGGCGGGATCAGTCAGTCAGTCAGTCAGTCAGTAAGTCAGTCAGTCGACAGTGGCCTCTGGTGGATTTACGTGAAAACAGCAGGTGCAAATGGCACTCGCGAGACAAATTATAGATCTCAAAAAGTATACACAGCGGCCTCTGGTGGATTTACATGAGAAGAGCAGGCGTGAATGGGATTGTGAGAGAAATTTAAGATCTCAAACAGCGTACACAGCGGCCTCTGCATAAAAACTGCATAAAAAACGTAGCTCCTGGGACATATTTGGCGCTCTCCAGAAATGTATACAGGGGTACGTAATCAGAATGAGCCTGGGTTGATAGATATACAGTTGAATTCAAAACTGTTAGCCCTTTTCCAGAATTTTCCAAATGATGTTTAAGGGTGCTTTCACAATTGGTTCAATTGCCTGGACTGTACCAAAGTTTGATTGTCCTCCCTTGCCACCTTCTCGGTTGATTTGTGTTCACACTGTCTCTTTTCCTTCTGAACCCCGGTACGCTTGCGTCATAGAGCTGCTGTTTTGTTTACGGCTGTTGCTAGGTGACGGTCACGAAAGCAAAGCGACAAAATGGAGACTTCCGCACATCGCGGTCGATTTGCTTTTACTGAATCTTTTAGTTTTGGACATACAGAAAGCGACTCGCGTCTGTCTGCTGCAAAAATATTATAAACATTCAGAACATCACACAGTGTCTGCAGAAGCTGCTTTTGAAGGAGACAAGCAGACATCACTGTGTTTGCCCTGGCTCAGTCCCGCTTGTCACCAAGGTAAAATACAAGACACACACACACACACACACACACACACACACACACACACACACACACACGAATGAACATTATGAAAACGATAGTTTGTTGTACAGTTGGCGGTTCACTTCAGTTATTTGGTACGATTGCATTCACATCAGAAGTGAACCGTACCAGAGTTCGCATGAATCGTATCCCAGACAACCTCTTTCAGGCGGACTCGGGTACGGTTCATGGGTGCGCACCCGAGTTCAGAAGACACGTTCACACTAGCTAAACGTACCGTACTATGACGTCAAATGAACTCGGGTGCGGACCAAAAGTGCTAGTGTGAAAGCACCCTAACAGAGCAATACATTTTTCACAGTATTTCCTTCAAGGCTTTGATTTGGATCTGGCACCTCTGAAATGTGATCCGGCACCTTATCTTACCGATCTCCCTCCTCATCTGCCCTCCTCCCCTGTTTGCTGTTCACTTTCACTTTCTTCCACGACTCCCCACCCTCTTCACTTTTGTTTGCGACCCCCCCCCCCCCTCTTTACTTTCGTCCGCAACCCCCCCCCCCCCCCCCCCCCCCTTACTTTTGTCCGCAACTAACAACCCCCCCACCCCCAGATTTTCATCCACGACACCTCAACATCCTCGGCTAACATGCCGGATCCGTTACCCCGATCTGTTCTGGAACCTCGCAATTCACAAATTAAGAACTGATTTACTCTGATTTACTGATTTTTTCTTCTAGAGAAAGTCTTATTTGTTTAATTTCGGCTACAATAAAAAAAGTTTTTAATTATTTTTAACCCATTTTAAGGTCAATATTATTAGCCCCTTTAAGCTATATTAGTTTTGGATTGTCTACAGAACAAACCACTGTTATACAATGACTTGCCTAATTACGCTAACTTTAACCTAATTAACCTAGTTAAGCCTTTAAATGGCACTTTAAGCTGTATAGAAGTGTCTTGAAGAATATCTAGTCTAATATTATTTACTGTCATCATGACAAAGATAAAATAAATCAGTTATTAGAGATGAGTTATTAAAACTATTATGATTAGAAATGTGCTGAAAAAATCTTGTTTAACTTCTTTATGTTAAACAGAAATTGGGGGAAAATATACAGGAGGGATAATAATTCAGGAGGGTGAACAATTCTGACTTCAACTGTACCTACATTTAACAAAAATGGATTTTTTAATGCAGAAACATTATTTTGCACAAGGCAGATGAAGTGATTGCATGCAAACTTTCTAGTAATTAAATGAGTCCAGCATATTTTATGAAGCTGTCAAGAGAAATCAGAATATGCATTAATCTAATCAAACGCTCAGATGAACAGTTTTATCTGTTTTGTGATAATTGCAGCACTAAAACAATTCAGTATACTTACATATTTGGATTTTTAGTTTCCACATTAATATATCTGTGCGCCATGGAAGCTCAGTGGTTAGCACTGTGGCCTCACAGCAAGAAGGTCGCTGGTTTGAGTCCCGGCTGGGTCAGTTGGTGTTTCTGTGTGGAGTTTGCATGTTCTCCCTGTGTTAGCGTGGGTGTCCTCCGGGTGCTCCGGTTTCCCCCACTGTTAAAACCCATGCGCTATAGGGGAATTGATGAACTAATTGGCCATAGTGTATGAGTGTGTGAATGAGTGTGTATGGGTGTTTCCCAGTGATGGGTTGCAGCTGCACGGGCATCTGTTGTGTAAAACATATGCTGGAATAGTTGGCGGTTCATTCTGCTGTGGCGACCCCTGATACTTAAAGAAACTAAGCTGAAGGAAAATGAATAAATGAATGAATATATCTGATATTATGAATGGTAAAACAATTTCACTCATGCATTTTTATATTCTTAAGACTTTGCATCGTAAACAGGAATGGTTGTAGGCTCTCGTTTAGGGTTATATGCATGTGCCTATAATAAACACCAGGTTAAATGTCACGTGTCTTTGTAGCCACAGGAAATGACATCATGACAATTGACTGATTGGCTAATTGCACTACAGGAAGTCAGAAACCCTTTATTAGTGACTATTTTGAACTCTGACGACAAAGACAGCAGACGCACAGAATTACAGAACAAACCTTCACATAACAAAATACTCCAGATATTTACTGTAAGATATACTTTTTAATTTTGAAAGTTAATTGCAAGCTTCTTTTCCACAATATGCAGTGTGTCTGAATGCATGTCAATGGGGAAAGATGCTTTTTGAACACATAAATGAGCATAGATTCAGATCAGGCTGGAATAGGGTTTTAAATATCGAGATTTATATTCAGATTCATTTTATTTTTGTCACTGCAGTCAACATACTATTAAATTATAGACTTGCCTACTTATACAACTACAGAAGAATTAAATGCATATTACAAGAATAAAGGTAATAGTACACAAAAAAAGATAAATAAATAATTAAATGAAAAAACAAAACAAATAAAAAAATAGCCATCCTGTTATATTTTAATTATTTTTCAAATATTTTATACCTTTCAAATATAATATTATATATTTTTCAAATATTTCCCAATTTTTCACAATACTTTTTATTATATTTTTCATCTGGGGAAAATCTTATTTCTTTTAGTTTGGAATAAAATTAAATAAAATAAAAAAATTAAAATAAAATAAATGCAAACAATTTTTGAATATTTTAAACTTTTTACAAAAAATATCAGAATAAATGTACATGACAACAGAAACAAATATTGCTTCCAACCATCCGCATATAAATAAATAAATGAATAAATAAATAAATGAAGTGTACGTTACAAAATAAATACATAAACAAATAAATCAAAATACCCTCCTGTTAAATTTAAATTATTTAAAAAATATATTTCTCAAGTGCAATTTATTTAGCTTCTAAGGAAAGTCTTATTCCTTTAAAAAAAAACAAAAAACAAATAAATAAATAAACAAAGAAACAAATAAATAAATGCTAAAAACTGGTCAATATTTTAAACTTTTTACAAAAAATATCAGGATAAATACACATGAAAATAGAAACAAATATTGTTCCCAACCTTCTGCATAAACAATAATAAATAACGCACAAAAAACGATAAAATAAACAAATAAATAAATAAAAATAAATAAACAAACAAATAAATAAATAAAAAGGGAAAAAACAAACCAAAGCTGATTGTTATTTAATATCTCTATATTTTGTCAGATGTGATTAAAGTGATATCTGAAGAGTGTAACAAATAAATAAACAAATAGATAAATAAATAAGCAATTAAATAGATAAATAAATAAATAAACAAATAGATAAATAAGCAATTAAATAGATAAATAAATAAACAAATAGCTAAAAAAAGATAAATAAATTTTTTTAAAAATAAATAGATAAACAAATAAAAAATAGATAAATAAAAAAGTAAATAAATAGATAAATAAATAAACAAATAAACAAATAGATAAATAAAAAATAGATAAATAACTAAATAAATAGATAAACAAATAGATAAATAAAAAAGTAAATAAATAGATAAATAAATAAACAAATACATAAAAAAATAGATAAATAAAGAAATAAATAGATAAATAAATAAACAAATAGATAAATAAAAAGTAAATAAATACATAAATAAATAAACAGATAAATAAATAAAAAATAGATAAATAAATAAATAAAGAAAGAAACCAATAGATAAATAAATAAATAAATAAAAAAGTTAATAAATAGATAAAAAAAAATAAACAAACAAACAGATAAATAAAAAATAGATAGATAAATAAATAGATAAGCAGATAAATAGATAAATAAATAAATAGATAAATAAATAAGCAAATAAATAGATAAATAAATAAACATAAAAGATAAATAAATAAATAAATAAATAGATAAATAAACAAATAAATAAACATAAAAGATAAATAAATAAATAAATAAATAAAAGGGAACAAATCAATAAAAAAGAGCATAGTTACAGTCAATTATGATTATAAAATACACGTAGAGATGACTTTTAAAAATAAAATCTAAAAATAAAATAGTTTTAAAACACAAACACACACACACACACACACACACACACACACACACACACACACACAGAAGGAAGGAAAGCAAGAAAAGTGCAAGCGGTGTAATTTTCTCCACAATTAGATGTAATGATGCTGTAATGAGACAGCCAGCGCTGGACTTGAGTTGGAGAATATAATCAGATGCATTAGTTTGTGTGATCTGAACTCCATCAGATTTTCAGAGCCGATCTGGCGAGTCATTCATCAGCGTCAGGAGGAAACCTGTTCATTTGTGGAGCGGAGAGTGAGTGGAGCTGACAGCGGCTTCACAAACACCAGCGCACATTCATCCTCATTCAATTACACTCTTCAAATATCACTTTAATCACATCTGAATCAAAAAAATAGAGATATTAAATAACAATCAGCTCCGGCTACATCGCTGCATGCTGGCGTACTACATAGTCAACACACTGCAGTGTGTGTGTTTGTGTAAGTGTATGTTTAGATGTGTTTGTGTGAGTGTGTAGGTATGTTTAGGTGTATGTTTGTGTGTTTTTAGGAGTGTATTCTCCTCGCTCTGCTCTGAACTCTTCTGAGCGCAGTGTTTTAAACTTGAGACGTCACTGAAATCTCTTCTGAAGCGAGACACAAAATCAGCAGAAAAATACAAGAGACTCTGAAAAAGCCTCTCTTCATTGGCAGCGCTCTCTGTGTGTGAAACTACTGACATACAGAAAGAAATCTGAGGGTTTTCTCTCCTTTGGGAACAAGTAAAGAGAAGAATAAAACCTCTAGTGAGAATAAAAGGCAGAGTACACACAACTACACACTGAATATGCATTCACTTCTGTACATGCAATGATTTAAAGCACAGAAACTCAGAGATCAACTGTTTATGACTGAAACGTGTGTGTGTCTGTGTGTGCACTTAAAATAAGTCCCACACAGAGACACATGCACACATACACACACACATGAAGGAATTAAGTTAACTTATTTTTACAAATTTAAGTGGATTTAGGAACATAAAACAATTAAATTGTCCACACAAAACCCTCAAGAATTGTGTTGCTTTATTTTAAATAAGTAGTTTGAACAAGCAGCAAATGTCATTCGGTCTCAATGCTAAAATAAATAAAATCAACGAATTAAAAAATACCTCAAAATGACAAAAAATGTCAAAATAATGCACATTTTTAAAAATAAAATTAAGATGCATTGCATATTATGCATGCATATAAAAGTGAAAAAGCTTAAAGCATTATTTAAAAAATACACATGAGCTTTTTTATTTCTTACATTATTTCAATTGGTTGTCATGAGTGTTTTATTAAGTAAAGTGCCTTGAGAAAAAATCCCTCAATCATTACAAAAACCCAAAGATAATGCTTAGATTTTTTTAAAATAAATAAAACACACATGACAGGAAAAAGAAAAAGAAGATGCATTATAAAAAAGTAAATCACCTTGAGAAACTTGAGGAAAAAAAATCCCCACTATAGTTTTGTTTTTATATTTAATTATACACTTATTTTAAAAACAGTGGAGGAATAAATATTAGGTTTTGCAATGAATAAGATATGAATAATAGATGCTCAAAAATGACAAAAACTCAACAATAATGCAAATGAATAAATAAATAAACAAAGTTGCATTATTAAAAAAGAAAAAAAAGAAAATTAAACATTTAAAGCTATTTGTGTTTTATTATGTAAAGCACTATCCACAAATTACAAAAACCCAACAATAATGCACATTTTTTTTTATTAAAATTAAGATGCATTGCATATTATGAATGCATATAAAAATAAAAAAGCTTAAAGCATTATTTAATAAATACACATTCTTTTTAGGTTAGCTTTTTTATTTCTTACATTATTTCATTTGGTTGTCATGAGTGTTTTATTAAGTAAAGTGCCTTGAGAAAAAATCCCTCAATCATTACAAAAACCCAAAAATAATGCTTAGATTTTTTTTAAATAAATAAAACACACATGACAGGAAAAGAAAAAGAAGATGCATTATAAAAAAGTAAATCACCTTGAGAAACTTGAGGGAAAAAATCCCCACTATAGTTTAGTTTTTATATTTAATTATACACTTATTTTAAAAACAGTGGAGGAATAAATATTAGGTTTTGCAATGAATAAGATATGAATAATAGATGTTCAAAAATGACAAAAACTCAACAATAATGCAAATGAATGAATAAATAAACAAAGTTGCATTATTAAAAAAAAAAAAAAGAAAATTAAACATTTAAAGCCATTTGTGTTTTATTATGTAAAGCACTCCCCACAAATTACAAAAACCCAACAATAATGCACATTTTTAAAAATAAAATTAAAATGCATTGCATATTATGCATGCATATAAAAATAACAAAGCTTAAAGCATTATTTAAAAAATACACATGAGCTTTTTTATTTCTTACATTATTTCAATTGGTTGTCATGAGTGTTTTATTAAGTAAAGTGCCTTGAGAAAAAATCCCTCAATCATTACAAAAACCCCAAAATAATGCTTAGATTTTTATTTAAATAAATAAAACACACATGTTAAGAAAAAGAAGATGCATTATAAAAAAGTAAATCACCTTGAGAAACTTGAGGAAAAAAATCCCCACTATAGTTTTGTTTTTATATTTAATTATACACTTATTTTAAAAACAGTGGAGGAATAAATATTAGGTTTTGCAATGAATAAGATATGAATAATAGATGCTCAAAAGTGACAAAAACTCAACAATAATGCAAATGAATAAATAAATAAACAAAGTTGCATTATTTAAAAAAAAAAGAAAATTAAACATTTAAAGCATAAAGTTTGCTTTTTCTGCAGTTTAGATTTTAGTTTAGATTTTAAAGCACTCCCCACAAATTACAAAAACCCAACAATAATGCACATTTTTAAAATCAAAATTAAGATGCATTATAAAAAAGTTTATATTTTTTAAACAAATGTACTTTTAAGTTGGCTTTTTCTGCATTGTTTTATTGGTTGTCAAGCAAATATAAAGCCCCCCCCCCCCCCCCCTCCAAAAAAATACAAGAACTCAACAATAATGCAAAATGGAAAATAAAAAATATATTTTTCTTTAATAAAATTATTTTTTGCTATTTAAAAAAAAGTATTTTTAAGTTATCTTTTTGTGCATTGTTTAGATTTTTTATTTCTTACATAGTTTGAATTGTTGTCATGTATGCTTAATTATGTAACCAGCCCCCCCCCCCAAAAAAAAAAAATTAATAAAACAAACTCAACAATAATGCTATTTTTTGTACAAATAAAATTAATATGCATTATAAAAATAAAAGGTTTAAAGCACTATTCAAACATTTACTTTTGAAAAATGTTTTTCTGCATTGTTTTGATTTTTTTAATTTCTTACATTGTTTTAATTGGTTGTCATGTTTGTTTTATTATCTACAGTTGAAGTCAGAATTATTAGCCCCCCTGAATTATTCGCTCCCCTGTTTATTTTTTCCCCAATTTCTGTTTAACGGAGAGCAGATTTCTCCAGCACATTTCTAATCATAATAGTTTTAATAACTCATCTCTAATAACTGATTTATTTTCTCTTTGTCATGATGACAGTAAATAATATTAGACTAGATATTCTTCAAGACACTTCTATACAGCTTAAAGTGACATTTAAAGGCTTAACTAGGTTAATTAGGTTAACTAGGCAGGTTAGGGGAATTAGGCAAGTTATTGTATAATGATGGTTTGTTCTGTAGAATATCAGAAAAAAATATACAGCTGAAAGGGGCTAATAATAATGACCTTAAAATGGTGTTTAAAAAATTAAAAACTGCTTTTATTACTTTCTCCAGCAGAAAAAATATTATCAGACATACTGTGAAAATTTCCTTGCTCTGTTAAACATCATTTGGGGAATATTGAAAAAAGAAAAAGAAATTCAAAGGGGGCGAATAATTCTGACTTCAGCTGTAAATCAACCCCAAAAAAATGACAAACTCAACAATGCACGTTTTTACAAATAAAATTAAGATGCATTATAAAAAAGTTTAAAGCACTATTTAAAAAAGTATTTTTAAGTTAAATTTTCTATTTCTTACATTGTTTTAATTGGTTGCCATGTGTGTTTTATTAACTAAACCACCCCCATAAACATTACAAAAACTCAACAATAATACACATTTCTTTTAAATAAAATTAATAAATTATAAAAATTATAAAAAAGTTTAAAGCACAATTTAAACAGTAAAAATATGTTTCACTACGCATTTTCTGGATTGTTTAGATTTTCTACTTCTTATATTGTTTTAATTGGTTGTCATTTGTATTTTATTATGTAAATCACTCTCAAAAGGGAGAAAACTCAACAATAACGCAACATTTAAAAAATTAAATAAAGCATTATTAAAAAAAAGTTTAAAGCACTATTAAAAAGAAGAAGAAGCATTTTTAAGTTAGCTTTTTTGGGATTGTTTTGATTTTTTATTTCTTACACTGTTTTAATTGGTTGTCATTTGTGTTTATCATGTAAATCACCCACATCTCCCTCATATCTATTATATATTGCATATTATGCATGGATAGAAAATTAAAAAAAATTAAGTACTATTTTAAAAATTAAAAATACTATTTTTTTTTTTGTTAGGTTTTACAAAAACTCAACAATACTGCTATTTAATTATTTTTTTTTAATTAAGATGCGTTATCGTTATATTTTTTAACAAGTTTAAAGCACTATTTAAAAAAACTGTATTTTAAGTAATTTTTTTATGAATATTTATTTTAAAATCTTTTTTTATATTTATTATGTAAACCACCCCTCGAAAATGACAAAAAAATCAACAATGATAATTTTTTTTTATAAAATAAAGATGCATTATAATTTTTTTGTCAATGTTTAAAGCACTATTTTGTTTTTTATGTTTTTTTAAGTTAGCTTTTTCTGTATTGTTTTGATTTTTTATTTCTTACGTTATTAATTGGTTGTCGTGTGTTTTATTATGTAAATTACCATCAAAAAAGGACAAAAACTCAACAATAACGCACATTTTAAAAAAAATTTCAAATATATAAAGTAGTATTGTTACATTGTTACATTTTTACATTGTTTTGATTTTGTATTTCTGAAAATTCACAATTTCTAAAATAAAACTAAGATGCATTAAAAATACAGTTTAAAGCACTATTAAAAAAAGCAAACATTAATTTTTAGCTTTTTTTACTTTGTTTTAATTGGTTGTCATTTGTGTTTTATTATCTAAATCACCCCCCAAAAATGACAAACTCTACAATAATGCAATTGTTTAAAAAATAAAATAAAGATGCATTACTCATTTTTTACAAGTTTAAAGCAATATTTAAAAAACAGTATTTTAAGTTAGTTTTTTTATTGATATTTTAATTTTTAATTTCTTTTTTTTTTGTTTATTATGTAAACCACCCCAGGAAAATGACAAAAAATCAACAATGCTAATTTAAAAAAAAAATAAAATAAAGATGCATTATATATTTTTTTGTCAATGTTTAAAGCACTATTTTGTTTTAAGGTATTTTTAAGTTAGATTTTTTGTGCATTGTTTTGATTTTTTTATTTCTTATGTTGTTTTAATTGGTTGTCGTGTGTTTATTTATCTAAATCACCACCAAAAAAGGACAAAAACTCAACAATAATGCACATAAAAAATTCTAATATATACAGTAGTATTGTTACAGTAGGGTTTTCTACAATGTTTTGATTTTTTATTTCTGTTCACAATTTTTAAAATAAAACTAAGATGCATTAAAAATACAGTTTAAAGCACTATTAAAAAGCAAACATTAATTTTAAGCTTTTTTACTTTGTTTTAATTGGTTGCCATTTGTGTTTTATTATCTAAATCACCCCCCAAAAATGACAAACTCTACAATAATGCAGTTATTAAAAAAAATTAAATTAAAAAATGCATTATGCATTATAAAAAATAATAAAAATTATAGAAAAATAAAACCCTCCTCTATGATACTAAAATAACCCATCATATAATTCTGAAATGCTCAAATCTTCTTCTTTCTTCTTCATCTGAGCACTAGAGGTCAGTCTTTCATTGTCCATTCTCCATCTTTCAGCTCATCTCTCCATCTCTCGCTGCTCTTCTTTAAAACAATCCTAATTGGGCTTTTTTTGCTCTTTTGCAGCTCTTCTGCTGGACACACACTCACACTCAGACTCACACACACTTCTGACAAATGTGATGTTTGGGTGTGCATGTTAATGGCGGCTCAGGCATCAAAGAGCATACATTAATATTTACGGCCGCTGTGATTTCTTGTTGTGTTTGGTCTCCCGGGGCGACGACCACATTCTTGCACTCAACAATCTCCTGTTTTTCTTCACGCTCTCACTAACATTTTGATATTCCTCGCTGTTTTTCTGCGCTTTTTTGAGGGCCGGTTTGCAGAAAACGCCATCAAAGGGAATCCTAATTGAGCTGGTCTTTTGTTCTGCTGCATCTTCAGACGTCTTCAAGAGTTTTCCAGATGTCTAAACGCCATTTAACCTTCACATCAGCAAACTCAACATCACACTTTAACATGAGCTGATGACACGAATGAAGAGTTTAATATCTGCTCTTCATATTAGAGATGCACAGAATCTAAGCTCTTTTAAAAATATATTGCTTATTTAAAATGTTTCTTAATTGTTTTTATTTTTATATATCTTTGATTGTTTTAATTGTTTGTCATTTGTCTTTTTTTCATTGATAATTACTGTAAAGCACCTTGAAAAACTCTACCTATGTTTAATGGGCTATACACACATATACTTATCATTATTATGATTTTCATGCTTTTGAATAATTGTGCTGATAAATCTGATCTGATGTCAGTAATGAAGAGTTTAATATCTGCTCTTCATATTAGAGATGCACAGAATCTAAGCTCTTTTTTAAAATATTGCTTATTTATTATTTTTCTTAATTTTTTTATATATATCTTTGATTGTTTTAATTGTTTGTCTGTTTATGTTTAAGTTTAAGTTATGATTATTATGATTTCAAATGATTTGGTTGATAAATATGATTTGACTTCAGTCATTAAGTGTTTTTTTTACTCCTCTGCAAATTAGAGAGAAGAACAATCTATTTCTATAGAATACATACAGTATAAAACATATGGTAAAAAAAGAAAAGATAAAAAAAAAATATATATATATATATGTGTGTGTGTCAAATAATTTTTACTTATTTAAAATATATATACTGTATTTTAAGTTAGCTTTTTATATTTTTAATATCTTTTATTGTTTTAATTGGCTGTTTTGTTATGTAAAATCCTTTGAGAACCTCTTTTAAAGGTAATTTATACAAATAAATGTATCATTATTATGATTTTCATGCTTTTGAATAATTGTGCTGATAAATCTGATCTGATGTCAATAATGAAGAGTTTAATATCTGCTCTTCATATTAGAGATGCACAGAATCTAAGCTCTTTTTTAAAATATTGCTTATTTAATATTTTTTCTTAATTTTTTTTATATATCTTTGATTGTTTTAATTGTTTGTCTGTTTATTATTTGCCATTTTTTATTTCATTTCTGTCTGTAAAGCTTCTTGAGAAAGGAATGCGCTAAAGTTATGATTATTATGATTTCAAATCATTTTGTTGATAAATATGATTTGACTTCAGTAATTAAGTGTTTTTTTAACTCCTCTGCAAATTAGAGAGAAGAACAATCTATTTCTACAGAATACATACAGTATAAAACATATGGTAAAAAAAAGAAAAGAAAAAAATATATATATATATATATGTGTATGTGTGTGTGTGTGTGTGTGTGAAAGAATTTTTACTTATTTAAAATATATATACTGTATTTTAAGTTAGCTTTTTAGATTTTTTTTTATTGTTTTAATTGGCTGTTTTGTTATGTAAAATCCCTTAAGAACCTCTTTTAAAGGTAATTTATACAAATAAATGTCTCATTATTATGATTTTCATGCTTTTGAATAATTGTGCTGATAAATCTGATCTGATGTCAATAATGAAGAGTTTAATATCTGCTCTTCATATTAGAGATGCACACAATCTAAGCTCTTTTTAAATGATTGCTTATTTAATATTTTTTCTTAATAGTTTTTATTTGTTTTAATTGTTTGTTTTGTTATGTAAAATCCCTTAAGAAACTGTTTTAAATGTAATTTAGTATTGATAGGATTTTTTGCTTTCGAATCATTTTGCTGACCAATATGATCTACTGTCAATAATTATTAGTTTAATATCTGCTCTTCATGTTAGAGATGCACAGAATAAAAGCTCTTTTAAAAAATATTGCTTATTTAATATAAATTTTTTAAATTTTAGATTGTTTGTGTGTTTATTATTTGTAATTTTTAAATTTCTTTCTTTCTGTAAAGCTCCTTGAGAAACTCGCTGTTTTAAATGGGCTATATACAAATAAAGATATCATTGTGCTGATAGATGTGATCTGACGTCAATAATTAATAGTTTATTGTCTGCTTTTCAAATTACAGATGCACAGAATTTGTAAAAAAAAAAAAAAAAACTACTGATTTTAAAAATATGTTTTTATTATTTGTAATATTTTATACATTTGTTATTTTATTATTTAAAGCACCTTGAGAAACTCACTGTTTTAAATGTGCTATTTAACCTAAATGCATTATTATGATTATGAATATATTATACTATTGCTGATAAATATGATCTGTCGTCAATGATTAAGAGTTTATTGTCTCCTCTTTAAATTAGAGATGCACAGAATAAGTAACAATAATACTTTTTTTTTTAAAATATATTATTTTATATCCTTTTCTTGATTGTTTAGATCTTTTATACTGTACATTATTTTAATAGTTTGTTGTGTGTATAATTGTTTTTTCATTATTCATTTATTTTCATTTTATTATGTCAAATGCCTTGAGAAACTTGCAGTTTTAAAGGTGCTAAATACAAAAAACAAGTTGTTATTATTATGCTTTTCGAATAATGTTACTGATAAATATGCACACACTGACGCAGACATGAATGTGGAGAGCAAAGGTGTGTGTGCGCCATCACACAGGATCAAGTGCTGTAAGAAGCCACAGAAGAATCACACCAAACACACATCACTCTTCTCTTTTTGGTATTCATTCATTCATTCATTTTCTTTTCGGCTTAGTCCCTTTATTAATCAGGGGTCGCCACAGCGGAATGAACCACCAATTATCCAGCGTATGTTATTATGCAGCGGATGCCCTTCCAGCCGCAACCCAGTATTGGGAAACACCCAAACACTCTTGCAATCACACACACTCATACACTACAGCCAATTCAGTTCATCAATTCCCCTATAGCGCATGTGTTTGGACTGTGGGGGAAACCGGAGCACCCGGAGGAAACCCACGCCAACAAAGGGAGAACATGCAAACTCCACATAGAAACGCCAACTAACCCAGCCGGGACTCGAACCAGCGACCTTCTTGCTGTGATGCCACAGTGCTATCCAGTGTCGCCCCCCTGTTTTGTTATATATATACTAAATAAAATATTAATACATACTATGTCAAAAATACTAGCCCTCCTGTGAAAATTGTATTCTTTTTTATAATTTACCTCTCAGGTTAAACAAAGTGACTTTTATTGACATTTCTGTTGCCTAAAAACAAACTATTTTATACTAAGTGAAGTTTATTTATAAATTAATTTCGAGAGGATCACGTGATTATGATTGAACACGGCTGGTTACGCATTAACCATGTATGACCAACCAATCAGACGATCCCTAACCCACTTTAAAGAGCCAGGGTTTCTTACTACAGTCATCTTCGTTTTGAAGAATCCCCTCCTTCCACCCCTTCTCCTCCACCTTTCCTGCATAGGGCGGCACGGTGGCGCAGTGATTAGCACTGCTGCCTCACAGCAAAAACGTCACTGGTTCTAGTCCTTTTAACAGACTGGCTGTCGTTTCTGTGCGAAGTTGGCATGTTCTTCCCGTGCACGCGTGGGTTTCCCCCGGGTTCTCCAGTTTCCTCCCACATTCCAAAAACATGCACCACAAGTTAATTGATCAATCAAAATTTAGCACTAGTCAAACTTTATCCATCAGCATATCTCCTTATAGCAATTATTTTCTGTCATCAACTCTTATCAAAAGGGGGAGTTCTCGAGATCTACCTGAGCTCAAAGCTCCCCTCTCGCCCTGCAAACGGGAGGGAGCCCAGGGCTCAAGGACCTTTTGGGCTCAGGGCTCTCTCCCGGGACAGCATGCCAAACTTGCTTTATAATCAATCATCAGCTAAGTGTGAACTCTTGAAATAATAGAAAAAAGCCTGTAAAGTATTATAAAAAGTACTGTCAGTTTATTAGCAAGTTTTTATATTGTAATTTACAACACCAAACCCAGGCAATCAATTTAATCTATTAAAAATGCCAATAAAAGTCACCTTTTAACATACAAATGAAAATATCAAGGTCTCATAATGCAATAAATAAATATGTAATAAATAAATGAAATGTCCTGATATTTTCTTAGTGTTTTTTATTTAATGCATCACTGTACTACAATTTCAGCTAGTGTAATGCTGTGCACTGACTTCTTTTTGTAAAAATAAGGTGGAAATATTGCATGTGCTCACTCACAAGTGTTCAGTGAGTGTGAGCTCTTGTAGATGTGCAGATGTGTCAGTGTTTAACACACGTCCTGACCCACTTACACCACTGAGGCTTAAATTAATGATAAAGCTCGTCTGATCTCTAACAACGCCATTAAAACGAGAGGACGACTCAAACTGAGACGACTAGCTTTCCTCAGCAAACCGTATACTATAATGTTACCGGGAATTTAACCCTTTCCATTCATTCATTTTCCTTCGGCTTAGTCCTTTTATTCATCAGAGGTCGCCACAGCGGAATGAACCGCCAACTATTCCAGCATATGTTTTACACAGTGGATGCCGTTCCAGCCGCAACCCAGTACTGGGAAACACCCATACACACTCATTCTCACACACACACTTATACACTATGGCGAGTTTAGTTCATTAATTCCCCAATAGCGCATGTGTTTGGACTGTGGGGGAAACCAGAGCACCAGAAGGAAACCCACACCAACACTTTTTGTGTTTTGTAATGTTTGCCATCAGAACAAAAGGGAAAAAAGGGCTAGATTCAACAATATCCATAGAAAATGAATGGGAAATTCTATGAAAATTTGAAGCATTTTTTTAACACACCGAGCAGGGCATTGGGTCGAAACGTAATATAAAATGTAAAATAAAAACTATACAAAGCAATTATTAGATAAGTGCGAATCATGACCTTCTGAAGCATTTTTAAAAAAATAAATAAACAATAAATAAATTGATTGAATGAATAAATAAATCAATCCAACACAATGCAGATAAAATGTACACCTAAATGAATGCCTGAGTCTGTACAACACACACACATACACACACACACACACACACACACACACACACACACACACACACACACACACACACACACACACACACACACACACACACACACACACACACACACACACAAAACAGAATTGAAAACTACTCCCATTTACATTCTAAGTTATGTTTTTTAATATATAGTTGAAGTCAGAATTATTAGACCGCTTGTTTATATTTTTTCCCCAATTTCTGTTTAACAGAGAGCAGATTTCTTCAACACATTTCTAATCATAATAGTTTTAATAACTCATCTCTAATAACTGATTTATTTTATCTTTGTCATGATGACAGTAAATAATATTAGACTAGATATTCTTCAAGACACTTCTATACAGCTTAAAGTGACATTTAAAGGCTTAACTAGGTTAATTAGGGTAACTAGGCAGGTTAGGGTAATTAGGCAAGTTATTGTATAATGATGGTTTGTTCTGTAGACTATTGAAAAAAATATATAGCTTAAAGGGGCTAATAATATTGACCTTAAAATGTTTTTAAAAAAATTAAAAACTGCTTTTATTCTAGCCGAAATAAAACAAATAAGACTTTCTCCAGAAGAAAAAATATTATCAGACATACTGTGAAAATTTCCTTGCTCTGTTAAACATCATTTGAAAAATTTTTAAAAAAGAAAAAAAATCAAAGGGGGGCGAATAATTCTGACTTCCACTGTATATATTAAAGTTTGCGGTTCACTCCGCTGTGGTGACCCCTGATGAATAAAGGGACTAAGCCGAAAAAAAATAAATGAACGAATATTAAAGTTTGTAAGCAGTCATAATAAGATTTCACCAGGTTTTAAGGTTTTATGGATTATTTTATTTTTAAGAATTATTTTTTACTGATAAATATATATTAAACAGAACATAAAATCTGCACATTTTCATAAAATATGGTACTTTTAGAGGTATATACATAATAAAAGGTCAGCACAAACAAACCAAAACCAGAAGAAACACACATAAAAATTTGAGTTATTTAAAATGTAATACACGCATAGAGTTATTTTCTGCCATTTGTAATTTTTGATCAATTAAATGCAGCATTGGTCTATATGTTATGGGACAGACATAAAGAATAAAACTGTGCCGGTTGGACAAATTCATCATAGTAATTTAAAAACTAAGATCACACCAGAAACGTTTATGTGCGAATATTTCAGCATTAGAAGAATTAAAAGTTGAAATACAAAATATGCTTGAGGTTTAACAGGACTGCTCTCAGATAAAAGCATCTGTTTAAGGAGTAAATGTACTAGTTACTGTGCAAAACATGCTGTTCTTACTTGTCCAAATATCAAAATATTATTAAATCAAGAAGTATTTTCTATTTTCAAGTCCAAAAATATTGTGTTGTTTTCAGAAATGAGTCAAAATGAAGTGAGTTTCTCCTTAAAACAACCAAAATAATCTGACAATGGGCTTTTTTTTACAGTGTAGTTGTGTGCTGTAACTCTGACTGACCCGTCACACACACACACACACACACACACACACACACACACACACACACACACACACACACACACACACACACACACACACACACACACACACACACACACACACACACACACACACACACACACACACACACACACACACACACACATACTGTACACACAGCATCAGAAGGACTGGCGTCACTTTATAAAGCAGCTCCTCCTCGACTAATCCCGCTGATACGACAACAAATTAGCAGAAAAACTGATTACATATTCTTATCGTTTACTGGGGAAAGAAGTCAATAAATAGTGTGAATAATTTTTAGGGCCTTAAGAAATGTCTCAGTGGCCTGGCTGTAATCATTATGCTCAGATTATTTTTAAATGTTATCTGTAATTTCATGGTCTAATTCAGCCGCTGTTTGCCTCCTCAGATTCTCTGCGCAGGAGCCGCCGCAGACTCTCTGAAGAGGGACAAAATCACAAATAACAGCAGAATAACCCAGAACACTGCACACAGAACTCAACACTTCACCACGGAGGACAGATCAAGAGAGCTACAAATGACACACGCACACGCACGCACGCACGCACGCACGCACACACACACACACACACACACACAATCATGCATGCAAACATACACACACACACACACACATATATATATATATATACACACACACACACACGCACACACACAAACACTCACACACAAATGTGCACATAAACATGCATGCATGCATACAGACACACATGCATGCAAACATACACATGCACACACACATATATGCACACACACACTCACATGCGCACACACAAACACACAAATGCACACACAAACAATCATGCATGCATATAAAAACATGCATGCAAACATACTCATGCACACACACATATATGCACACACACACACACTCACATGCGCACACACAAACACACAAATGCGCACACAAACAATGATGCATGCATAAACACATGCACACACAAACACACAAATGCTCACACAAACAATCATGCATGCATACAAACACATGCATGCAAACATACACATGCACACACACAAATACGCACGCATGCACACACACTCACATGCGCACACACAAACACACTCACATGCATATATACACACACACACACACACAAATGCACACATAAACAATGCACACACATGCATACACATACGCACACATAAACACTCTCACATGCTTACAAACACACACACACAAATGCGCACATAAACAATCATGCATGCATACACACACATGCACACACACAAACACACTCATGCATAAACACACACACACACACACGCACAAATGTACAAATAAACATGCATGCATGCAGACACACATGAATGCAAATACACACATGCACACACATATACGCACACACATACACACCCACATACATACACACACACACACACACACACACACAAATGCACACATAAACAAAGATGCATGCATAGACTCACATGTATATGCAAACACGCACACACACACACACACGCACGCACACACACATATATGCAAACAAACACATGCACACACATATACGCACACACAACACACTCACATGCAACACACACAGACATACACACACACACAAATGCACACAAACAATCATGCATGCATACAGACATACATGCATGCAAACACAAACACGCATGCACACACAAACACTCTCACATGCACCCCCCCCCTCACACACAGAGAAATGCACACATAAACAATCATACAATACATAAGCGCATGCATACATACACAGGAACACACACACGCACGCACGCACGCACGCACGCACGCACGCACACACACACACACACACACACATGCATGCAGGCATACATGCAGATGCATAAATACACAAGTGCATACATACACACACATGCACACTCACATGCATACACACACATGCACACACACTCTGACACACACTCTCAGCACCAGCTGCTTGCTCCTTCAGGGACTGTTTTACATTTCAAATCTATTTGCTGCTCTTATTATTAGTGTTATTACTGTTGACTTGCCAATAAAGCGCATTAAAGATTGAAGGTTTCTAGTGAGAAGCAGATTTAGGACTTTTAAACAGTAAAGCAGCTCAACACGGTCTCTGCAGACACACTAACACCATCAGAGAAACTCCAGAGCTCACAACAAACGGCTCATTTCTACACAAGCTGGAGGAGTTCCTGATGAGAAACAGCAGAGGAATACTTGATCATCTACACCCATGAGCTTCAGTGACCAGCACACACACACACACACACACACACACATCAGCCACAAACAACCACAGCAGATCACTTCATGAAGACAGCAAACCATTCAGAGCTATTCCAGATTCCTCTTGAAAGCAGATCTCAGAAATGTGTGTGTGTGTGTGTGTGTGTGCAGGTGAACCCAAAACCAGCTCTTCTACAATAGTTTTAATGCAGGATTTTACACTGGATACCATTTTCAAATATTTCTCAAGTGATGGGGCAGTGGCTCAGTGGTCAGCACTGTCACCTCACAGCAAGAAGGTCGCTGGGTTAAGTCCCGACTGGCGTTTCTGTGTGGAGTTTGCATGTTCTCCCCGTGTTGGCGTGGGTTTCCTCCGGGTGCTCCGGTTTCCCCCACAGCCCAAACACATGCGCTATAGGGGAATTGGGTAAGCTAAACTGGCTGTAGTGTATGAGTGTGTGTGTATATGAGTGTGTATGGATGATTTCCAGTACTGGGTTGTGATTGGAAGGTCATGCACTGTATACAACATATGTTGAAATAGTTGGCGGTTCATTCCGCTGTGTATGTATATATACAGTGCATCCAGAAAATATAGATAGCGCTTCATTTTTTCCACATTTGTTTATGTTACAGCCTTATTAAAAATTGGATTAACTTCGTGTATTTCCTCAACATTCTACACACAATCCCCCATAATGACAATGTGAAAAAAGAGTTTTTGAAATTGTTGCAAATTTATTAAAAATAAAAAAGCTGATAAATCTCATGTACATCAGTATTCACAGGCTTTGGCGTGAAGCTCTAAATTGAGCTCAGGTTCATTTTGTTTCCACTGATCATTCTGGAGATGTTTCAGCAGCTTCATTGGAGTTCACCTGTGGTCAATTCAGCTGATTGGACATGATTTGAAAAGGCATACACCTGTCTATATAAGGGCCCAGGGTTGACGGTGCATGTCAAAACATAAACCAAGCATGAAGACAAAGGAATTGTCTGCAGACCTCTGAGACAGGATTGTCTCGAGGCACAAGGCTGGGGAAGGTTACAGAAACATTTCTGCTGCTCTGAAAGTTCCAATGAGCACAGCGGCCTCCATCATCCGTATGTGGAAGATGTTTGAACCACCAGGACTCTTCCTAGAACTGGCTGGAATCTAAGCTGAGTGATCGGGGGAGAAGGGCCTTAGTCAGGGAGGTGATCAATAACCTGATGGTCACTCTGTCTGAGCTCCAGCGTTCTTCTGTGGAGAGAGGAGAACCTTACAGAAGGACAACCATCTGTGCAGCAATCCACCAATCAGGCCTGTATGGTAGAGCGGCCAGACTGAAGCCACTCCCCACCTGGAATCTGCCAAAAGGCATCTGAAGGACTCTCAGACCATAAGACACTAAACACTCTGGTCTGATGAGACTCAAATTGAACTCTTTGGAGTGAACGCCAGGCGTTACGTTTGGAGAAAACCAGGCAGCGCTCATCACCAGGCTAATAGCATCCCTGCAGTGAAGCATGGTGGTGGCAGCATCATGCTGTGGGGATGTTTTTCAGCAGCAGGAACTGGAAGACTAGTCAGGATAGAGGGAAAGATGAATGCAGCAATGCACAGAGACATCCTGAATGAAGACCTGCTTCAGAGTAGGGCTGCTTGATTATGGGAAAAATCATAATCACGATTATTTTGGTAATAATTGTGATAACGATTATTTAAAACGAATATCAGTTGAAGTCAAAATTATTCTCCCTCCTGTGAATTATTATTTTTCTTTAATTAAATGTTTCCCAAATTATGTTGAACAGATTCAGGAATTTTTCACAGTATTTCCTATAATATTCTTTCTTCTGGAGAAAGTCTTATTTGTTTTATTTTGGCTAGAATAAAAGCAGTTTTAAATATTTTGAGGTCAATATTATTAAGCAATATATTTTTGATTGTCTGCAGAAAAAAACACTGTTATACAATGACTTGCCTAATTACCCTAATTAAGCCTGCGAATCGCACTTTAATCTGAATACTTCTATCTTGAATATCTAGTCAAATATTATTTACTGTCATCATAGCAAAGATAAAGTAATTCAGTTCTATTTCAATTCAATTCAAATCTATTATGTTTGGAAATGGGTTGAAAAAAATCTTCGTTCCATTAAACATAAATTGGGGGATAAAGGGTCGCTAATAATTCAGGAGGGCTAATAAATCTGACTTCAGCTGTGTATATACACAGTTATTATCTTCCCTGTAAATAAGGAAAGTGAAATAAATACAATAGAATAAAAATATGAAACAAACTGCTTTAAGCGTCTTCACTGTAAGAAAAAAACTTCAGTCAAGAGCAGGGAGAGATTTTCTCCTTTTGTTTGATTAATGATAAAAACAGCAGGAATATTGTGCGCTGTCACTTTAAGAGCAGTGCGGTTCTGATTAATGGTTTCTCTTTTACATTTCTTTTGATTCTCAACTCGTTTGTTTATTACACAAATGAGGGCTAATATGAATAATCCCTAAACACTGCGTTTTGACACCTATTTGACCATTAAAGCGCTCACATTAAGATGACTTTAGATGTGTGTGCTCTGCTCGTCTCTGAGGCTGAGCGCACACACGCACACACACACAACAGCATGCGATCTCTCTCGCGCTTTTAAAAACATGAATGATTCGATTGTACGTCAATGAATGATGCGCATCCCGCGCTGCAAACGTTACATTACAGTACATGCTTTTAGTCATTTTCACGTGGAACTGAGCTGTGCAGAGCAACAAATGTGTACAACGGGAAAGAGGGCGGTATATGATGCAATAATCGTTTTATCTCGATTAATGCGTTTTCATAATCGTTAGAAGCCAAAACCGAATTTTCGATTAATTGCACAGCCCTGCTTCAGAGTGCTCTTGACCTCAGACTGGGGCGACGGTTCATCTTCCATCAGGACAATGACCTAAAGCACACCGCCGAAATATCAATGGAGTGGCTTCACAACAACTCGGTGAATGTCCTTAAGTGGCCCAGCCAGAGCCCAGACCTAAATCCTATTAAACATCTCTGGAGAGATCTGAAAATGGCTGTCGCTTCCCATCCAACCTGATAGAGCTTGAGAGGTACTGCAAAGAGGAATGGGCACAAATTCCCAAAGACAGGTGTGCCAAGCTTGTGGCATCATATTCAGAAAGACTTGAGTCTGTAATCGCTGCCAAAGGTGCATCAACAAAGTATTGAGCAAAAGCTCTGAATACTGATGTACACGTGATTTTACAGCTTTTTTATTTTTAATAAATTTGCAACAATTTCAAAAACTCTTTTTCCACATTCTCATTATGGGGGGTTGTGTGTAGAATGTTGAGGACATACATTAATTTAATCCATTTTGGAAAAAGGCTGTAACATTAAAACATGTGGAAAAAGGGAAGCGCTGTGAATACTTTTCGGATGCACTATACATATATGTATGTACGAGTGTGTGTGTGTGTGTGGTAATCTGTGTCCCAGTGCAGTGTGTCTCTGTCTATCTCCCGCCTCTCTCTCTGTGTGTGTGTGTGTTCAGTAAAGTGAAGTGTGAACACTGGACGGTCCCGAGCGCCTCTGCAGCACATTGTTGGTCCTCCAGCAGGGGCCGATGGGAGGCTCTCAGTATCCGGGTGTAATCTCTCTGATTGTCTGGCCACATTAGAGCGCAGTCTCCGGCGAGAGTGCAGCCGCTGGAATCGCAGGCTTACAGAAGCGGGCCGTAATCCGGAGCGACCCGGGCCAGAAACAGCAGAAGATTTACAGCGTCCTCTAATGGGCCTCAGTGTACTAATCACAGCGGCGCATTCATCACGTCACAGCCCGGCCCACGCCACGCCGCGCTCCAAATCTGTTTATTAGATTAGCCGTGGCTTTCAGCTTGGCTTTCTGCTTTTTTATTTTTGTCGAGCCCAATATTTGGAATAAAAGTGTTTGCTGACGGTCGTTGCTCTGTGATTCGCTGAATGACGTTTCTAAATGTGAACTGACCATTTCAAATCCACTTTAGCAGCTTATAGACTCGTCTTCAGCTCTTCAAGGTCACAATAAAAACTTTGCAAAACAAATAACTTCTGAATTTCTGAAACGCCTGCTTTGATTATCAAGCAGTCAAACGGCATGACATGCTTTCAACTCAACACAGCACAATAATGACCACAGATTATTATTATTATTATTATTATTATTATTATTATTAATATTATTATTATTATTGAATACGATCAATAGGATGTTTTAGAATAATGCTGTGCTACAATTATAATTGCTTGGGTAATATAACATTCATTCATTTATTTTCCTTCGGCTTAGTCTCTATTTTAGAGGTCGCCACAGCGGAATGAACTGCCAACTATTCACACTCATTCACACATACACTACGGCCAATTTTAGTTAATCAATTCCCCTATAGCCCATGTGTGGACTGTGGGGGAAACCGGAGCACCTGGAGAAAACCCACGCTAACACAGGGAGAACATGCAAACTCCTCACAGAAACACCAACTGACCCAGCCGGGACTCGAACGAGCGACCCTCTGTCTGTGAGGCCACAGTGCTAACCACTGAGCCACCATGTTGCCCGGTAATATAACAGTTCTATAGTTGCTATAGTAACACGTGAACTATTGTAATTGATCTGTTGTGGTGATTCTACAGTTGCTATGGTAAGACAGCAATTACAGTAATTAAACTGTTCTGGTGATTCTACAGTTGCTATGGTAACACAGCAACTATAGTAATTGATCTGTTGTGATGATTCTACAGTTGCTATGGCAACACAACTATATTAATTGATCTGTTGTGATGATTCTACAGTTGCTATGGCAACACAACAACTATATTAATTGATCTGTTGTGATGATTCTACAGTTGCTATAGTAACACAGGACCTATAGTAAATGATCTGTTGTGGCGATTCTACAGTTGCTATAGTAACACAGGACCTATAGTAAATGATCTGTTGTGGCGATTCTACAGTTGCTATGGTAACACAACAGCTATAGCAATTGATCTGTCGTGGCGATTCTACAGTTGCTATGGTAACACAACAACTATAAGAATTGATCTGTTGTGGCGATTCTACAGTTGCTATAGTAACACAGCAACTATAGGAATTGATCTGTTGTGGCGATTCTACAGTTGCTATAGTAACACAGCAACTATAGTAATTGATCTGTTGTGGCGATTTTACTGTTGCTATGGTAACACAGCAACTATAGTAGTTGATCTGTTTTGGCGATTCTACAGTTGCTATGGTAACACAACAACTATAGTAATTGATGTGTTGTGGCGATTTTACAGTTGCTATGGTAACATAGCAACTATAGTAATTGATCTGTTGTGGCGATTCTACAGTTGCTATGGTAACACAGCAACCCTAGTAATTGATCTGTTGTGGCGATTTTACAGTTGCTATGGTAACACAGCAACTATAGTAATTGATCTGTTGTGGCGATTTTACAGTTGCTATGGTAACACAGCAACTATAGTAATTGACCTGTTTTGGCGATTCTACAGTTCCTATAGTAACACAACAACTATAGTAATTGATCTGTTGTGGCGATTCTACAGTTGCTATGGTAACACAGCAACCATAGTAATCGATCTGTTGTGGCGATTCTACAGTTGCTATGGTAACACAGCAACCCTAGTAATTGATCTGTTGTGGCGATTTTACAGTTGCTATGGTAACACAGCAACTATAGTAATTGATCTGTTGTGGCGATTTTACAGTTGCTATGGTAACACAGCAACTATAGTAATTGACCTGTTTTGGCGATTCTACAGTTCCTATAGTAACACAACAACTATAGTAATTGATCTGTTGTGGCGATTTTACAGTTGCTATGGTAACACAGCAACTATAGTAATTGATCTGTTGTGGCGATTCTACAGTTGTTATGGTAACACAGCAACCATAGTAATTGATCTGTTGTGGCGATTCTACAGTTGCTATGGTAACACAGCAACCCTAGTAATTGATCTGTTGTGGCGATTTTACAGTTGCTATGGTAACACAGCAACTATAGTAATTGATCTGTTGTGGCGATTTTACAGTTGCTATGGTAACACAGCAACTATAGTAATTGATCTGTTGTGGCGATTTTACAGTTGCTATGGTAACACAGCAACTATAGTAATTGATCTGTTGTGGCGATTCTACAGTTGTTATGGTAACACAGCAACCATAGTAATTGATCTGTTGTGACGATTCTACAGTTGCTATGGTAACACAGCAACTATAGCAATAGAAACAAATGACCCACTACTGTAGTTTTCTGCAACTATAGGGCATATTTTACTACGATACACCACAGTTTACTGTAGTAAAAACTAAAGTATGTATTACAGTTTATCTAATAGTTAATACTACAGTTGTAAATACTATATTTAGTACCCTTTATGGATCATAAACCCTATAGTATTGACTATAAATCACTATAGTATATTTTGATGTGGGCGGGTCTCAGTGCATACATCCAAACAAACAATCTCTTAATCTCTGGAGCACTGAATGCACGCAGATACACATGTTTGAGTTCTCCACTGGTGACATCTGACAGAGTCCGGCATGATTTATGAAGTGTTGGGCTTCCACCTTAAAGAAGAGCAGGAGTGTCATTAGCTTGCGTACAGTCAGGCCCATTTGTGTCCATTTGCATGTGGCGTGCGGCGCAGCTGAGTGTGTCGACGTGCCGCTGTAATGACCGCCTGTCACAACACTCCAAGGGAGGCCTGAACACACACCGCACACCCAAATCAACCCCTGTCAGTCGGGCCGACGCCGCGCTGGCAACCTGTAATTCCCCGCACGCTTGCTTCCTGCTCCGCGCGGCTAAATGGCACTCGCGGCGCACTGAATCTGCAAAGTTGTGTTTAATAACACTGAGGAGCGAGTGATGGCGGGCCGCGCGGGTTAAGAGGGATTTTGTCATGACTGCTGGAGCGTGCGCTAATCTATTCACTGAAACTCTCCATCTTTTCAGCTAGAGATCGTCAAGCTAACGGAAAACAATTAAGGCCTCTGGCAAATTGTTTAAATGTTTTCCATGTGCACCATTTTTTGTCTCTCTCCCCCTTTTGTGCCTTCTGCATATATGCTAACAATGAGGTTCTGTTAATGTATTTAAAGTGCGCCATACATTTAGTACAGTATTTATATTCATCCCAACAGGTCATTAACTAATCACAACAAGCACCAATTTAGATTTTAATAACGAATTAGTGTATAAATGTAGAGCAATTCCAAAACAATAAGCTGGTCACGAGGTGTAGGGGAGAGCGGGGCACAAAGTAACGCGGGGTAAAATGTAACACAGAGTTTTAAGGTATTTGCTCAGGGTTAACCATGGCATGCTTCCGAGGTTTTCACCACAGTGTTGGCAGACATCTTCCTGCCAATTATTAAAAAAGTTCAGCGAAATTTGGATGAGAAACACAGAAGAAACCATTTTTGCAGCATAAAAGTATTTTTTATTATATTTTATTATAGTCAATATTTTTTTATTTAAAAAAAATCTGTGAAAGTATGAACGTAAAATGTTATATTACTGTGATCACCGTCTTCTAGGCTAAAATATGGAACCATTTTGAAAGTTGTAAAGCACACACAGTGACTGCTAGCCAGTTTTGAGGAAAACACATCACAGCGGGGTTAGTTGTAACAGGGTGTTATAATTAAGCCACACACTGTTGGACACCAACTAAACTAACAAAATAACTTTTGAATTTTGAGTGTAATGTTAAAAACTTTTACAAAAAAATGTTTTTTAATGGAAAATATTTTTTAATAGACAAAAAATATATTTTGTTGCTAATACTACAAATAAATGCATTGTATAATAATGGATAATAAATCCAAATGTGTTTATCCAATAAATAAATAAGTAAATAGACAAATGTGCTATGTAGAATCAAAAATAAAATGAGTTAAGCACTGAGGAAATATAGCTACTAAAGTAAACAGGATTTAAATTAATTGTCTAAAACTTAGCTTTTTAAGCATGTGTTACAACTAACCCTCTGTCTGTTACAACTTGCCCCGCTGGTGGGGTAAACAGTAACATTTACACTCCTGGCATTTTTGGCAATACTGCACAGAAACCTCAAGTCCGGCGATCATACAACCAGTGCTCATTTGTAGGAGAGGCTTGTGTGTTGTTGGTAAAAAAATATCAACACAGGCTCATTCTGAAAACGTAGTCCCGTGGACGTTTCTGGAGACCGTGAATTATGTAGCTGGAGGTACGTATGGCTGCATTTCATTTTTTAAACGAACGCTACGGGGCGGTATGATGCCGTTCCTTTTGTCGCTTACCGGCTGACCCCTTACCTCCGTGTGGAGGGCTTTCCCGCCGCAACCAGTTTGTCCCGTTAGATCGTCTTTTGAGATGCAGAGAGGAGTTGACCACGACGACGACGACCGGGTTCGAGTTTGGGGAAGAGCGGTTCCAGAAATCAGGTAAGACAAAAACAGAATCCAAAAAAATTAAATGAACGAGTGAATAACAGGGTGAGAATGTGGTAAAATCCGAAAACGTGGTAAAAATCAGACGAGGGCTTTTCTTTATCTGGACGGCTTTTGTAAACCGTTTGTTGGGTTTAGGGAAGTGTGTGGGTGGGCGGGTCAATCGGTAAAATTGGTTGGGTTTAGGGAAGGAGGAGGGTGGGTCAGTCGATTGGCCGGTCGCCCAGTCAATCATTCAGGCAGACAGAAAGACAGACGGTTGGTCGACAGCAGACTCTGGTGGGTTTACGCGAGAACAGCAGAGGCGCGAACGGCACTTGCGAGAGACATTTGAGATATAAAAAAGGGCACACAGCGGCCTCTCGCGGATTCGCAAATACAAAAACTGCAAAAATACATACCTCCCGGGACATATTTCGCGGTCTCCAGAAACGTTCACGGGACTATGTTTTCCGAATGAGCCTGGGTTGAAAAATATTGTTTGTCTAACCCCATTATTTTGTTCATTATTTGGCCAAAACCAAAAAGTGTTACTTTGTGCAACGCTCTCCCCTATTTCTCTACACTGAAAAAATAAAAATAAAAAAAAAATAATATATATATATATATATATATATGTATATACTTTGAACCAACTTAAAAGAAAATTACTGTAATTTGTAACACCTAAAAAAACATTGTTTTCTCAATATATGATTTAACCTTGGTTCAAACTTTACAATTTAGATAAATCTTTTTTTTAAACCTTAGATCAAAGTATAATTTTGCTTTGGACCAAGCTAAAAATTATAATTTAATGTTTCCATGTGCACCTTTTTTCTCTCTCTTCCCCTCAGTGTGCTGTACAGTATATGCTAACAATGAGGTTCTGTTAATGTATTTAGAGTGTGCTATACATTTAGTACAGTATTTATATTCATCATAACAGGTCATTAACTAATCACAACAAGCACTAATTTCGATTTGGTCACACTTTATTTGGATGGTCCGTTTGTTGAATATAAGTTACATTGCATCTACATGTCAATCAATTCTCATTAGATTTTAAGTAGACTGTTAGGTTAGGGTTAGTGTAAGTTGACATGTACTTGCAAAGTTTCTTATAGTCAGTTAAATGTCTGTTGAAGGACTGTTAAATGTCAGTATCAACAGATATTAAGCAGACAGTCTACTAATACTCAAATGGACCATCAAAATAAAGTGTTACCTTGGATTTTATTATTGCATTAGTCGATAAATGTCAAACTTTCCAAAATATTAAGTCATTTATAGTAAATACTATATTTTTGAACCGTTGCATACTATTTTAGAGTGTGTTATACTGTATATATTATAGTGTTTACAACTATTTGTTAATGAATGCTGCAGCATACTGTAGTACTGAACTGATGAACAGTGATGAATACTGTTGTATATCTTATATGTTTTACTACAGTAAAATGTGGTGTATTGTAATATAATATACCCTATCGGTGTAGAAAACTACAGTATTAGTTCAATTATTTATATTAGTATAGTTGTTGTCACCACAACAGATTAATTCAAGTGCTTTACAATAATATGGTTAACAAGTATTATACAGTACTATTAAAATGACTATATATTTATTTCCACTGGGATAAACTCAGATATTGATTTAAATTTGTTCACATAAATTTAACAAAAAACCATAATAATAATTCATTCATTAATTTTCCTTCAGCTTAGTCCCTTTATTCATCAGAGGTCACCACAGTGGAATGAACCGCCAACTTATCTAGGATATGTTTTACGCAGCGGATGCCTTTCTAGCTGCAACCCAGTACTGGGAAACATCCATACACTCTCACATTCACATTCACACACACACACTCATACACTACGGCCAATTTAGTTCATCAATCCCCCAATAGCGCATGTGTGGACTGTGGGGGAAACCGGAGCACCCGGAGGAAACCCACGCCAACACGGGGAGAACATGCAAACTCCACACTGAAATGCCAACTGACCCGACCGAGGCTCGAACCAGCGACCTTTTTGCTGTGAGGTGAACGTGCTACCCACTGTGCCACCGTGGAGCACAATATTGATGTTATACACTGTAATGTGTTTTAACATGTTAGTTTACTTAAATGTACACGCTTTATGTTTCCGTTCCACCTGTACCAGTACCAAATTTTGACAATTGAATAAATCTGGCGTGTTCTTGGCCTGTGGACTTCTCCTGTTTCTCAGTGGGGGTATTTAGAGGAATGTTCCAATATTTTAACAACAAGTAATTTAATTATTTGCTTTGGCATATTAATAAACATTGTGCATTATAATACCCCTTCTTTTTATTCTTCTTTTCTTCTGAATTTGGTGCCACTTAAAATTTTTACATAAGAACAGGTATTTTTAATAGGTAATTAGAAAAATGTATTACTATTATTTAATTTAGAACACAGTATTATACTGTAGGATTACAGTTCACTGCTGGAAACCTTGCTGACAGTATTTTACAGTTAAATTACGATAATTTTTATTACAGTGTACAGTAATTGTTATAAACACTATAAAAGTAAACTTTAATTGAAAATTTTGAATTATAAGTGCTATAATAAATTTATTCATTAAAATTAAACTCAATTTCAAGAGTTCACACTTAGCTGATTTGGCATGCTGTCCCAATAGAGAGCCCTGAGCTCATAAGATCCTCGAGCCCGGGGCTCCCTCCCGTTTGCAAGGCGAGAGGGGAGTTTGAGCTCAGGCAGATCTTGAGAACTCCCCTGCTGTAGATAATGAACAGATAGTGATTGCTCTTAAGAGATAACTACTTACTAGGAGCATGTCTATGATGCTGATTTGGATTAGTCAATTAACTTGCATGTTTTTAGACGGTGGGAGGAAACCGGGGAACCTGGGGGAACCTTCGTGAGCACGGGGAGAACGTGTAAACTCCGCACAGAAACGTCGGCTGGCTTGGTAAGGATTAGAACCGGTGACGTTCTTTCTGTGAGGCAACAGTGCTAACCACTGGGCCACCGTGCCACCCATCTAGGAAAGGAGGAGGAGTAGGGGTGGAAGAGGGGATTCGTTAAAACGAAGACGGCTGTTATATGGAACTGAGGGTATTTATAGTGGCTTAGGAATCGTCTGATTGGTAAATCATAAATTGGATAATGCGGGACCGGCCACAAGCAATCATAAGCATGTGATTCTCTCAAAATTAGTTTCTAAATAAACTTCACATAACACAATCCCAGAAAAAAGCCTTCATGAACTACTTTTAAACAACATCGTTTCTCAAGTCTGTCTGCATATTTTAGGAGGAAAACTGCATGATGAACACAGACAAGAGCTTGTTTTTATGAAGCCAAAGCGCATTTAACAAAAGAACGAGTGTTTTCCATCTCATCAGCTTTTCCTTTAGAGTCGACGCACACGTGACCAGTCAGATATCTCAGCTCAGATGAAGGAGAAGAAGTGAAACGCTCATCAAACTTCATCATACAGTACAAACTTTGCAGTGTTAATGGTGTGTCTAATGGAGTGTCATCACCAGCGCAGAGAAGCTTTAAGAACAGAGAACAACAGCAGACTGCGAGAAACATCACCATATGACAGAAAACTGCAAAAAAAAACTAGCTTAAAACTACTAGAAAACTTTCAGCTGGTGGTGAGGTGTGTTTCACTACACTGACAAAATGTTAACTTTAAACCAACGTCAGTAAAGAAGGACATTACTGTCATTTGTTACAGCTAAAATGTGTAGTTTTTCTCAAATTATAATTTAACTTTAATTCAAACTTGGAAATTTAATTGAAGTTTTTTACTCTTAGATAAAAGTATAATTTGCTTTGCACCAACCTAAAAAAATACTATAATTTGTTATACTGTTTCAATATGGGGCGGCATGGTGGCTCAGTGGTTTCGAGTCCCGGCTAGGTCAGTTGGCATTTCTGTGTGGAGTTTGCATGTTCTCACTGGGTTGCGATTGAAAGGGCATCCGCTGAGTAAAACATATGCTGGAATAGTTGCCGGTTCATTCCGCTGTGGAGATCTCTGATAATCAGGGACTAAACTGAAGGAAAATAAATGTTCCAATATTCACACTTAAAAACCACACATTAAATTCTCTGCAAAACACAGAATCAGCGGTGAAGCAAAAGCTCTGTGTATCATTTCACATTAATGAATTTAATCCACCAATGCAGATGGAAAAATTACTGAATTCACTTTTTTAAGTTAAAGTCACATTAAACTGTTTCTGTACTTAGGATTTGTGACTCAAAATAGTGTTAATTTCTAATATTCTTTTCCTCATTTCCTCTGATCATTTCTTTATTTAGTGTGAATTTCTTGCTGAATTTCTCACAAAGTGTGTGTGAAAAGTCTAAGAGGAGCTGCTGTCACAATGTCACAACAAATCCACCAATTCAGATGGAAAAGTTACTGAATTCACCTTTTTTTAAGCCCAAGTCACATTAAACTGTTCTGTATTTAGGATTTGAGACTCAAATTAGTGTTAATTTCTTTTTAAATGACTAAAATATGATTTTCTTCATTTAGGATGGATTCTTAGTGAATTTCTCCAGAGTCCAAGAGGAGCTGCTTTCACAACCAGACTTGCCAAATGTCCACAATTTCCTCCCCACTGAAGAGGCTTTCCAATATTCACACTAAAAAAGCACAAAGTAAAATCAGCGGTGAAGCAAAAGCTCTGTGTATCATTTCAGATAAATCAATTTAATCCACCAATGCAGATGGAAAAGTTACTCAATTCACTTTTTTAAGTTAAAATCACATTAAGCTGTTACTGTACTTGTGATCTATGAATCAAATTAGTGTTAATTTTCTAATTAAATGGCTAAAATATGCTTTTCTCTATACATTTAGTGTGAATTTCTTTGTAAAATTCTCACGAGTTTCTAAGGAGCTGCTTTCACAACCAAATTTCCACAATTTCCTCCCCATTGAAGAGGCTTTCCAATATTCCCACTTATAAAGCACAAAGTAAAATCTCTGCAAAACGCAGAAACACAGCAGCATGGCAAAAAAGCCTGGTGTATCATTTCTGATTAATGCATTTAATCCACCAATTCAGATGGAAAAGTTACTCAATTCACCTTTTTTAAGCCCAAATCACATTAAACTGTTTCTGTGCTTAGTATTTGAGACTCAAATTAGTGTTAAATTCTTTGTAAATGACTAAAATATGATTTTCTTCATATATTTAAGGTGAATTTCTTAGTGAATTTCTCCAGAGTTTTTCCACAATTTCCTTCCCATTGAAGAGGTTTTCCAATATTTCCACTTAAAAAGCACAAATTAAAATCAGCGGTGAAGCAAAAGCTCTGTGTATCATTTCTGATTAATGAATTTAATCCACCAATGCAGATGGAAAAGTTACTCAATTCACTTTAAGTCAAAGTCGCACAAAAACTTACCGTACTTAGGATTTGTGACTCAAATTAGTGTTAATTTCTATTTAATTGGCTGAAATATGCTTTTCTCTATACATTTAGTGTGAATTTCTTTGTGAATTTCTCCTGAGTTTCTAAACTCTGTGTGAAATGTCCAAGAGGAGCTGCTTTCACAACCAAATTTCCACAATTTCCTCCCCATTGAAGAGGCTTTCCAATATTACCACTTATAAAGCACAAAGTAAAATCTCTGCAAAACGCAGAAACACAGCAGCATGGCAAAAAAGCCTGGTGTATCATTTCTGATTAATGCATTTAATCCACCAATTCAGATGGAAAAGTTACTCAATTCACCTTTTTTAAGCCTAAATCACATTAAACTGTTTCTGTGCTTAGTATTTGAGACTCAAATTAGTGTTAATTTCTTTTTAAATGACTAAAATATGATTTTCTTCATATATTTAAGGTGAATTTCTTAGTGAATTTCTCCAGAGTTTTTCCACAATTTCCTTCCCATTGAAGAGGTTTTCCAATATTTCCACTTAAAAAGCACAAATTAAAATCAGCGGTGAAGCAAAAGCTCTGTGTATCATTTCTGATTAATGAATTTAATCCACCAATGCAGATGGAAAAGTTACTCAATTCACTTTAAGTCAAAGTCACACAGAAACTTACCGTACTTAGGATTTGTGACTCAAATTAGTGTTAATTTTCTATTTAAATGGCTGAAATATTCTTTTCTCTATACATTTAGTGTGAATTTCTTTGTGAATTTCTCCTGAGTTTCTAAACTCTGTGTGAAATGTCCAAGAGGAGCTGCTTTCACAACCAAATTTCCACAATTTCCTCCCCATTGAAGAGGCTTTCCAATATTCCCACTTATAAAGCACAAAGTAAAATCTCTGCAAAACGCAGAAACACAGCGGCGCGGCAAAAACAAAAAAAAGCGGCGTGTATCATTTCTGATTAATGAATTCATTTGAGCTCAACAGCATGATATCAGCAGGAGCGCACATTGATATTCACCAAAACAACAACAAAAAACAGGATTCCTTTGAAAAGCCCCCAAAAGACGAAACGCAGAAGTTGAGCCAAACCTGAGAGCAAAACACACACACACACACACACACTGAAGAAATTAGCAGTTGAAGAGCATTTTCAGTCTAATTTGTCATCGATGCATAAATCTTGCTGACAGGCAGCGGCGGCGTAATGGCATCGGCGTTGGATGGGAAAGCTGTGTAAACTTGCGCAGTTGCAGAAACTGAAAAACTATATGTTGAACATCACCTTATTTGCATAATTTAGCGAAAGCCAATGAGGCAGTACAGAGAGCGCGTGCGGCGGCCGTAAGTGCCGGAGAGGGGGGGGGGACCACAAATGGGTCGCCTATGGGGATTTGTGCGCTCCGTAGGGGTGGGAAATGAGGAATATTTTTCAAACAGCAGGGGGAAAGGTTTTAAAAGCAGAAACACACGCAGAGATAAAGATGTTAATGCCATGGGGTGCGATGCAGGAAAACTCTCGGCGTTGAGAGGAGAAAGAGTGAAAAATATCAACCAGGCTGCGTAATTTCAGCATTAAGAGGTCATAATCATGTTTCACTGGCGATATTAAAACGCAAAGCGAGCGTCCTCTCATGAGACGACACTCTAAAGATAAATAAAAAGGAAAGATCATCAGGTAGGTTTGGCTAATGGACTGCAGGAATGTGTGTGTGGCGGTGAGTAAACACACACATACACACACGAGTCTGTGCATTCAGCATGAGGTGCATATATGTGTGTGAGTGTGTGTTTGGCTAATGGACTGCATGAATGTGTGTGGTGGTGAGTAAACACACTCACAAGCACACATATGCACATACAAGCACACACGCACATGCACAGACTCACATGTGTGTGTGTGTGTGTGTTGGTGTGTGTGTGTGCGTGGGTGTGTGTGTTTCTTTTTACTGTGGTCAGAGAGCAAACACTCACGTGCGTCAACATTCAAGTGTCTGTGAATGAGTGTGCATGGGTGTTTCCCAGCACTAGGTTTCGACTGGAAGGCATTCACTGTGTAAAACATATGCTGGAATAGTTGATGGTTCATTCCGCTGTGGCGACCCCTGAAATAGCCGAAGGAAAATGAATGAATGTATGGTGTAAAGAAAATGTTTGATGAAAAAATAAAACATTTTTGTTGGCCTTGGTAATGAAATTCTTGATGAATAAAATTAAGATTTTGTTCTTTTTGGGTTTGAGGTTATTCTTGCATAGAGAGAAAATGAAAATCTGAGAAAAAAGATATATATATACAGTTGAAGTCAGAATTATTATCCCCCCTTTGAAGTTTTTAAATTTTTTTTAATATTTTCCAAATGATGTTTAACAGAGCAAGGAAATTTTCACAGTATGTCTGATAATATTTTTTCTTCTGGTGAAAATCTTATTTGTTTTATTTCAGCTACAATAAAAGCAGTTTTTAATTTTTTTAAATCCATTTTAAGGTCATTATTATTAGCCCCTTTAAGCTATATATTTTTTCGATAGTCTACAGAACAAACCATCATTATACAATAACTTGCCTAATTCCCCTAACCTGCCTAGTTACCCTAATTAACCTAGTTAAGCCTTTAAATGTCACTTTAAGCTGTATAGAAGTATCTTGAAGAATATCTAGTCTAATATTATTTACTGTCATCATGACAAAGAGAAAATAAATCAGCTATTAGAGATGAGTTATTAAAACTATTATGATTAGAAATGTGTAGAAAAAATATTCTCTCCGTTAAACAGAAATTGGGGGAAAAAAATAAACAGGGGGGCAAATAATTCTGACTTCAACTGTATATATTGCTATATCAAAGGAGACAAAACAAGACTGAGTTGCACTGTAAAAAATGGCCGTGATATCAACAGTAAAAAGCTGTAATCTGGTTAACAGTATGTTTCCTTAATATATACGGCGAATAACCGTAAATTGACTTTCCCAGAATTCCCTGCATGACACATCACTTTTTTATGCTTTTTGTTGACATTACTATGGATCTTTTCAGTTGTTTCCCCATCAGTTATATACATTACAGATTTATGTTACATCTAATGTTGATATACAATGTTTATTTCATGACTTTATTTTATGCGTGGTACCGTACTGGTGTTTAGTAGCTGTGTGAATGACACTGAGCACCTTCTATACACTGATACGCTTTTCTGCTTGTAGGAAAAGTTGTTTGTGATGAGCATTGGTTCATTATGTAACTTTCTCATCACCACCTGCATATGGCTGTGTTAACGTGTCTATCTGTGCATGTAACAAAAAATGTGTAGATGGTGGTAATTCAAAATACAGCATATTACCAGTATAATTAATGAAATACGGTAGTTTACTGTAAAAACAAGGAATTACTTTAACGTTTGTACTGTATTTTTAACGGGCGACCACAGCTGCAGTTTTTTTTAAACCGTAAATTTTACGGATTTATTTTTTACAGTGTGTTTTAGCAGTGACTTTACATTGAGGAAGATCTTAAAAGAAAAATATTTAGTCACATTTTGTGTAAAAAAAAATCTAGATTTTGTTATTTTGGCACTGAGGAACTCCTTCGGAAAAAACAAAACTTTATTCATGACAAACCTATGATGCACAATTGAAGTAAAAAAAATAAAGATGCTAAAATTAAATCATTAGATGAATTTTCAGTAAGTGAAATGATCAGTTTAAGAGTTATTCAGAAACCTGCTAATAAATAATTCTGTTTTATTTATTTGCCAAACGCCAGGTTTATTACCAGCCTGTGCTTGGCAAGTGCTAGAATTTGACCAAAAAAAAAAAGAATCCATAAAGTAAAAAAAGCCAGAGAATGCGCATTAGCAAACAGACAAAGAAAGAAGGGCAGATAGTTGAGGAGTGGAGTGTTGTGCGGTGGCATTTGGACAAAGCTGCTAAGCCTCTTCAGCGCAGCACAAAGATTAGAGCAGAATGAGTGTGAGAAACACAGATAGAGGGAAGCAGAGGCAGATCCGCACGCTGGACGACACACACACACACACAACACTTGGCACTCAGACGCCTTCTGAAAGCCAGAGACACACACTTTACTCTGAGGAGCAGACGCCCTTCAGACACACAAACACACACACACACATGCATTTACATTATATTTAGTCATTTAAACTTTTGTCCAAAGCGACATACAATTGAGGAGGAATTCAGCGATTCAATAAGAAGAGTGCTTATTGTATAAAGAAACACACACACACACACAGAGCTCTTGGACACAACATTCATTGACAGCCACCTATTAGCAGATCATCATTAGAGAATAAAAGAGAAACCTGACATATGCTCAACACTGATATTAAAAATATCCATTATTTCAATAGTAAAAATCTGTAAAAATGTAACAGTAATAATCTGTAATCTGGGTAACGGTAAGATTCATTGGTATATACCAGGCTTCACCAATCTCGTTCCTGGAGGTCCGGTGCCCTGCAGGGTTTAGTTCCAACTTGCCTCAACACACCTGCCTGGGTGTTTCAAGTATACCTAGTAAGACCTTGATTAGCTTTTCAGGTGTGTTTGATTAGGGTTGGAGCTAAAACCTACAGGACACCGGACCTCCAGGAACAAGTTTGGTGATCCCTGGTATATACAGTATGTTGAATAACTATAAATTCCCTTTCCCAGAATTCTCTGCATGACACTTCACTTTTATGGCAACAGGTTTCCTCTCTTTTTTACAAAAGTAAAGTAATTAAAAGCTTTTTATAGTGCATGCAAACAGCAAATCCATATCCAGGCCCTAAAACACCCTCTGCAGGAAGAAGTTTGAAACATGTCACACTATTTCAAGAGTTCACACTAGGCATGCTGTCCTCGGAGAGAGCCCTGAGCTCAAAAGATCCTCGAGCCTGGGGCTCCCTCCCGTTTGAAGAGCTAGAGGAGAGTTTGAGCTCAGGTGGGTCTCGAGAACTCCCCTGCTTGTGAACGTGCTGAGATAAAGCTGGCTAAGAGTTTGTCTTAAGATGCTACTTTGGAGTAGTCCATTTACTTATGGTGTATGTCTTTGGACAGTGGGAGGAAACAGGCAAACACAAGTCAAAGCCACACAAGCACGAGGAGAACATGCAAACTCCGCACAGAAAAGCCAACAGTGAGAGGTCGAATAAGTGGAGTTCTTGCTGTGGAGCAACAGTGTGCCGCCCTATCAGGAGAAGGGGAGGAGTAGGGGTGGGAGGGGGGATTCTTCAAGATGAAGATGACTGGAGTGGAAAACTGGTTATTTATAGAGAGTCAGTATTCATCTGATTGGTGCAATATACGGAGCTGATGCGGGACCAGCTGTGTTTAATCATAAGCATGTGATCCTCTGGAAATTAGTTTATAAATAAACTGCACTTGTTTTGTATGACTGCAACTAATCGCTTTAAAATGAAAGAATTTACTCAATTCTTAAAGTTTAAAATCTCTTTAAAAGCAATACATTTACACACTTTTTAAGTTTCAGGAGTTCACACTAGTGTGTTTGGCATGCTGTCCCGGGAGAGCCCTAAGCTTAGAACATCCTCGAGCCCGGGGCTCCCTCCCTTTAGCAGGGCGAGAGGAGAGATTGAGCTCAGGTAGATCTCAATGAACTCCCCCTACTTATTTCTGGCTAATGACAGATATAAGGATGGCTAAAGAGAGATGTACGGCTTACTAAGAACTGGACTATGATGCCAATTTTGAATGTTCAATTTACTTAGGTCGCATGTCTTTGGATAGTGGAAGGAAACCGGGAGAAACCCAGGAAAACATGCAAACTCCTCACAGAAATGCCGACTGGCTTGGTGAGGGGTTGAATCTGAGGGGTTCTTGCTGTGAGGCAACAGTGCTAACCACTGGGGCGCCGTGTCACCCATCTACAAAGGAGGGAGGAGTAGGGGTGGGAGGGGGAACTCTTCAAGACACAGGCTGTTTCTCAATATGCGTGTAGGCGTGCACGCGCTAATGACGGATATCGTGACCAGAGATGCGCAGTCTACATTTGTTGACAGGCAGTTTGAGCTACTTATCGGAATTACTATGGGAGGTGTCAGCCCGACAATATTTAATTGGATGAACATTTTTTAGTTTTATGCATTACCCAGAATATAAAAATACATATAAACACATTTATATCATTTACTTAAATCAATACTGTTGGAATGTAAAGAGACTTTCAACCAGCACAACAAAAAATGTCTCTGAAGACAATCACCTACTGCACCTTTAAAGTAAAGTCAATGAATGGCTTTTTACAGTGGGAGTCTCTTTCAGTGCTAATATACAATGAGAAACCTTTGGCGACCACATGTAGGGTAAGCAGAATTATTTGCCCCTCTGTATATTTTTCCCCCAATTTCTGTTTAACAGAGAGATTTCTTATCAACACATTTCTAAACATAATAGTTTTAATAACTCATCTCCAATAACTGATTTCTTTTCTCTTTGTCATGATGACAACACATAATATTTGACTAGATATTCAAGATACTAGTGTTCAGCTTCAAGTGACATTTAAAGGCTTAACTATGTTAATTAGGGTAAAGTTAGGGTAATCAGGCAAGTCATTGTATAACAGTGGTTTGTTCTGGAGACAATTCAAAACAAACATTGCTTAAAGGGGCTAATAATATTGACCTTAAAATGGCTTTAAAACAATTAAGAACTGCTTTTATTCTAACCAAAATAAAACAAATAAGACTTTCTCCAGAAGAAAAAATATTAGAGGAAATACTGTGAAAAATTCCTGCATCTGTTCAACATCATTTAGGAAATAATTGAAAGAGAAAAATCACAGGAGGGCAAATCATTCTCACTTCAACTGTATATATTAAATGTGACACTGAAGGCATTTTGTCAATTCTTAACTCTGACAAGCTGAATAAAGTTTAGCATAGCTGGAACATAAGGACGTCAAGGAAAGAGTGTAGAGAAACAGAGAGAGAGAGAGAGAGTATGATTTGATTGACACTCAGCTGACCTCTTGACCTCTGCGTCCCACGAGGGTCACCGTCCCTCAAAATGAGCGCAGAAAGGTTGTTGTGTGACAGGAGGTCATGATGTGGAGAGTCTGACTGCCCTCCGCTCGCTCTCTTCATCTGTCAGAAACACAGCACATCCGCTTAGTCAAACAGCCAATGAAACAAATGCACTCAGACACGCTTAAAGACAGGAGAGGAGTGCACAAAGGACACATCTCTACTTTATTCAGAGAAATCTGAGAATTGCTTTACAGTCCTACATCATAACACATTTTTATACCTCATAAAATCACACATGAAGCAGTAAAACTGGAGAAAAATATATATTAGAGCAAATTTCATGGCCATAAACAATTTGCTACTTACATATACACTTACTAGCCACTTTATTAGGTACACCTGTCCAACTGCTCATTAACGCAAATTTTTAATCAGCCAATCACATGGCAGCAACTCAATGCATTTAGGCATGTAGACATGGTCAAGACGATCTGCTGCAGTTCAAAGCGAGCATCAGAATGGGGAAGAAAGGGGATTTAAGTGACTTTGAACATGGCATGGTTGTTGGTGCCAGACGGGCTGCTCTAAGTATTTCAGAAACTGCTGATCTACTGGGATTTTCACGCACAACCATCTCTAGGGTTTACAGAGAATGGTGAGAAAAGGTCTGTCAGCTAAGAACAAGAAACGGAGGCTACAATTCACACATGCTCACCACAATTGGACAATAGACGATTGGAGAAACGTTGCCTGGTCTGATGAGTCTCGATTTCTGCTGCCACATTCAGATGGTCGGGTCAGAATTTGGCATCAACAACATGAAAGCATGGATCCATCCCACCTTAAATCAACGGTTCAGGCTGGTGGTGGTGGTGTAATGGTGTGGGGGAGATTTTCTTGGCACACTTTGGGTCCATTAGTACCAATTGAGCATCGTGTCAACACCACAGCCTACCTGAGTATTGTTGCTGACCATGTCCATCCCTTTATGAGCACAGTGTCTCCATCTTCTGATGGCTACTTCCAGCAGGATAACACACCATGTCATGAAATGTGAATCATCTCAGACCGGTTTCTTGAACATGACAATGAGTTCACTGTACTCAAATGGCCTCCACAGTCACCAGTTCTCAATCCAATATTGTACCTTTGGAATGTGGTGGAATGGGTAATTCGCGTCATGGATGTGCAGCAGACAAATCTGCAGCAACTGTGTGATGCTATCATGTAAATATGGAGCAAAATCTCTGAATATTTTCAGTACCTTGTTGAATCTATGCCATGAAGGATTAAGGCAGTTCTGAAGGCAAAAGGGGGTCCAACCCGTACTAGTAAGGTGTACCTAATAAAGTGGCCGGTGAGTATATATATATATATATATATATATATATATATATATATATATATATATATATATATATATATATATATATATATATATATATATATATATATATATATATATATATATATATATATGTATATATATATATATATATATATATATGTATATATATATATTACATTTTGTTAATGAATGCTCCAGCGTATACTTTAATATTAACTATAGTGAACTGATAAACTGTAATAACAATTGTAGTATACTTTGGGTTTTACTGCAGTGAACCCGGTTGTTTTCCAGTATAATAAATAATAATAATTACCACAGCCACTACAGAATCACCACAACGATAATTTCGAGTCCTTTACAACATGTTTTAAAAACACTAGTATTACTATTGTTTTTTTATACTTTCATGTCGGATGTGTCAGTAAAGATGACAGAACATTTGTTTTTCCCCTCATGCGTCACTGTGAGAGAAATGACTGATCTGCTCGGCTGTGTGAGAGTTCAAGTGTGTGTTTAATAAGAGCGACTCTTTCCTAAACGCATCGTGAGCGGATCAACAACAGCGGCCGTTTCTCTCTCAGCAGGTCTCGCCGTACCGCATTCATTCCCCATCCCCATCTGCTCTCACAGGTGCTGTTTAGATTCCAGACCCCCGGGGGACCAACACAAACTTTTATGCTCCTTTGTAACGGAGAAAAACACTCAGTGATCTCTGCCAGTACCACATGTCACATGTAAAATACATCACAATAATGTAGTGGGAGGCCATAGCACTCTCTCATTTCTATTGTCAGCTTCTGATGAAATATTAAGCCATTTTCAGAGAGCGTTGAATGGTATAGCAGTTCATATAGTGAATACTATAGTGTATAGCAAAGTGTATTATAATGTACAGTGCTCAGGATATATGAGTACAGCCCTCACAAGTCTCTCTTTTAAACTGATATTTTCTACAGGAAGCTTTACAATGTTATATTTGTGCATATAAATTAGATTAGCCAAATCTGGAGCAAATCTAACAAAACAACTTATGATAACGGTCCAAAACTGAGTATCCTAATGTTATATGTTAGGGAAAAATATTAAATTAATTTTTAAAGGAGGAAAAATTAACAGAAACAATAAAATATATAACATTTTGATGAAATTTTGTAGTTTGTATATTTTTTTTTTAGACAACAGATCAATTACAATAGTTGTTGTGTTACCATAGCAACTGTAAAATCACAAAAACAGATTAATTACTGTAGTAGTTGTGTTACCATAGCAAGGACAATAGAATCACCACAACAAATCAATTACAATAGTTGGTGTGTTACCATAGCAACTATAGAATCGCCACAACAGACCAATTACTACAGTTGCTGTGTTTCCATAGCAACTGTAGATTCACCACAACAGTTCGATTACAATAGTTGTTGTTCCCATAGCAACTACAAAATCCCCAATACAGATCAATACAATAGTTGTTGTGTTACCATAGCAACTATAGAATCCCAACAACAAATTAATTACAATAGTTGTTGTGTCACCATATTGATACTATGGTATCACAGCAACTATAATAATTGATCACCACAACAGATCAATTATTACAGTTGCTGTGATACCATAGCAACTATAGAATCACAACAACAGATCAATAACAATAGCTGTTGTGTTACCATAGCAACTACAGAATCGCCACAACAGATCAGTTACTACAGTTGCTGTGTTTCCATAGCAACTGTAGAATCACCACAACAGTTCGATTACAATCATTGTTGTTACCTAGCAACTATAGAATCCCCACAACAATTCAATTACAATAGTTGTGTTACCATAGCAACTACAAAATCACCAAGAAAGATCAATACAATAGTTGTTGTATTACCTTAGCAACTATAGAATCACAACAACAGATCAATTACAATAGTTGTTGTGTTACCATAGCAACTATAGAATCACCACAACAAATTGATTACAATAATTGTTGTGTTACCATAGCAACTATAGAATCACCACAACAGATCAATTACAATAGTTGTTGTGTTACCATAGCAACTGTAGAATCATCACAACAGATCAATTACAATAGTTGTTGTGTTACCATAGCAATTATACAATCACCACAACAGTTCGATTACAAGTTGTTGTTACCATAGCAACTATACAATCACCACAACAGATCAATTATTATCGTTTTTGTTACCATAGCAACTATAGAATCACCACGACAGATCAATACAACAGTTGTTGTGTTACCATAGCAACTATAGAATCACCACAACAGATCAATTACTATAGTTTTTGTGTTACCATAGCAACTATAAAATCACCATGACATACCAATTACAATAGTTGTTGTGTTACCTTAGCAACTATAGAATCACAACAACAGATCAATTACAATAGTTGTTGTGTTACCATAGCAACTATAGAATCACCACAACAAATTGATTACAATAATTGTTGTGTTACCATAGCAACTATAGAATCACCACAACAGATCAATTACAATAGTTGTTGTGTTACCATAGCAACTATACAATCACCACAACAGTTCGATTACAAGTTGTTGTTACCATAGCAACTATACAATCACCACAACAGATCAATTATTATAGTTTTTGTTACCATAGCAACTATAGAATCACCACGACAGATCAATACAACAGTTGTTGTGTTACCATAGCAACTATAGAATCACCACAACAGATCAATTACTATAGTTTTTGTTACCATAGCAACTATAAAATCACCATGACAGACCAATTACAATAGTTGTTGTGTTACCATTGCAACTACAAAGTCACCACAGCCAATTGATTACAATAGTTGTAGTGTTACCATAGCAACTACATAATTACCACAACATATCAATGACTATAGTTGTTGTGTTACCATAGCAACTACAATACCACCACAACCAACTGATTACAATAGTTGTTGTGTTGCCATAGCAACTATACAATCACCACAACAGTTCAATTACAATTTGTTGTTACCATTACAACTATAGATTCACCACAACAGATCAATTATTATAGTTGTTGTGTTACCATAGCAAGTATAGAATCTCCACGACAGACCAATACAACAGTTGTTGTGTTACCATAGCAACTATAAAATCACCATGACCGATCAATTATAATAGTTATTATAACTGTGTTATTATAGCAACTACAGGATCACCACAACCAACTAATTACAATAGTTGTAGTGTTACCATAGCAACTACATTGTCACCAGAACAAATCGATTACAATAGTTGTTGTGTCACCATAGCAACTATAAAATCACAACAGATTAATTCAAGTAATTTGTTACAGTATGGTTCAACAGTATTTACTATAAATTACTATAGTATTATTGTTTTCATGTGGGTGTGTTTTCCTCCTCCGTGTTGTTTAAACAAACACCTTGATTTTCATAAAGAGAGCTGAGTGATGGGGTCTCTGGGAGTCGGCAATAAATCAATGTACCTGTTTTATTCTTTACGGCCGGAAGATGAATTGCCCGTTTGATAAAAGATGACTCCTCAAACACCGTGACAATTACCTGCCTTATTCTCATTATGAAGCGGACAGCAGACACCTCGCACGGTCACGCATGACAGCGCAGAAACGCCCGTTACACATTAATCATGAGCGCGACCCACACCCGCCCCGATCCCATCCGCTGTCTCAGGACCAGCAGAGGAATAGAGCCATTATACTGGAAGACTTGTTATTTTATCATCAAACACACATCTCTCATAAGGGCTTATGAAGAAAACATGCATGCAAGGACAAGCAGATTGTATATGAAGTGCACCGCTGTATGCAAAGGTTTAGGGCTGGTAAGTTTGCATTTATGTGATCATAAAACACACAACAACAACAACAAAAAATGTAAGCCATTATTATATTCATTAATTCGTGTGATTCAAAGCTGGAATCGTTCTAATATGATTTGATACTAACGAAACTTTTATTAGTTAACTGATATACATTTATTTTAATGACTCTCTCTAATGCAAATAAAGTTCAAGAGAACATTCACATGAAATGTAAGTTTTTTTAATGTAACTAGCTGTGTATTTATCTAAAAATATTTAACATTTTTATGAATTTATTCCTTTAATGATTCATGAACTGATTCCATTAAAAGAAAAGTTTGATATTGTCACATAATAAGAAAGATTTGCCTCTCAAGCAACTGATCAAAATGATAATTATAATCATGTCGCCTTTGCTTTTGCCTTCAGTAATTTCATGTAAAGAATTATAATGTTGTGTATATGTATTATTATATTTTCATTTTGTCAATTTTGCCGAGCCTCCTGTGGACAGGTGTTGAGAATTAGCAAGTTTGCTAAAACACTTAAACAAATGCATTTGGTTGTCCAGTGTAATTGTGATGTCCATGTCAAATAAAAAAAATAAATAAATAAATAAACAAATAAATAAATAAACAAATAAATAACTAAACAAATAAATAAACAAACAAATAAATAAATAAATAAATGAATGAATAAATAAATAAATAAATATTAGATTTTTCAAACTAATTGAATAATGCTCTGAACTGAAAATCCACAAACTATATTAACATTTGAACATTAACTATATACTACTGATTCCTCAAGACATGCATATTAGCATACAGTTTTACACTTACACATACTTTTAAATTGCTTAGTTACTGCTTATTTAAGAGACATGGACTACACACCAGTCAAAATTAACTGGCTGTGCTATTCCTGTGGGAACATTTGGTTCTCAGAATATAAGGAATACAAGGAACATACACACATGGAGTCAAAAAAAGTCACCACAAGGTCAAAATTAACTGGTTCTGCACTTTTAAAATTCAAAATCTACTAGTTTTACTATACTTGTGGGGACATTTGGTCCTCACAAGTATCCTACACACATGCACATAGACAAAAAAAAAGTCCCCACAAGGTCAAAATTAACTGGTTCTGCTGTACTTGTAGGGGCATTTGTTCCCCACAACAGAAGGAATACTAACATTTCTGCATTTGTACACTTTCAAAATACTTCTTTCTGTGGAATTTATGAACATTTTTTCTCATGAAAACAAAAAAGTCCCCACAAAGTCAAAATAACTTGTTTTACTATACTGGTGGGGACATCTGGTCCTCATAAGGAACACACATGAAAATACTTCATTCTGTGTAATTTATAAGCCATTTCCCTTATAGAGACAAAAAAGTCTCCACCATTCAAAATCTACTGGTTTTACTATACTTGTGGGGACATTTGGTCCTCATAAGTATCCTACACACACACACACACGCACACAGACAAAAAAAGTCCACACAAGGTCAAAATTAACTGGTTCTGCTGTACTTGTAGGGGCATTTGGTCCCCACAACATAAGGAATACAGGGTACATACACACACACACACACACACACACACACACACACACACACACACACACACACACACACACACACACAAACATTTCTGCATTTGTACACTTTCAAAATACTTCTTTCTGTGGAATTTATAAGCGATTGTCCTCATGAAAACAAAGAAGTCCCCACAAGGTCAAAATAACTTGTTTTACTTTACTGGTGGGGACATCTGGTCCTCATAAGGAACACACATGAAAATACTTCATTCTGTGTAATTTATAAGCCATTTTCCTAATGGGTACCAAAAAGTCTCCACAATTCAAAATCTACTGGTTTTACTATACATGTGGGGAAATTTGGTCCTCACAAGTATACACACACATGCACACAGACAAAAAAAAACAAACAAAAAAACTGGTTGTGCTATTCTTGTGGGGACATTTGGTTCTCAGAACGTAAGGAATACAATGCACACACACACACACACAGAGACATTTCTGCATATGTACATTTTCAAAATACTTATTTCTGTGGAATTTATGAGCGATTATCCTCATGAAAACAAAAAAGTCCCTACAAGATCAAAATTAACTGGTTTTACTATACTGATGGGGACATCTGGTCCTTATAAGAAACACACACATTTCTGCATTTTTACATTTTCAAAATACTTCTATCTGTCTGATTTATCAGATATTTTCCTTATAGGTACGAAAATAGTTTCATAACCTCAACATCTACTGGTTTTACTATACTTGTGGGGACATTTGGTCCTCACAAGAAACTGACACGCACACAGAACAGAAACAGAAAAACAGCATCTGCATGAACTAAAGTAACTTCCACTAAACTCAAAATGACATTTTGATGATTACGTTTACTTCCTATCTAGCTTAAAGTGCATTTTTTCCTCTTTTTCCCGTAAGTGCGAGTGTGTTTCTGAGTGTGTGTGTGTGCTATGAGACAGATAGAGCAGGAGATGGGCAGATGGATGTATGGACGGCGCAGATGTAATCACACGTGATTGAGATCAGCGCTTCTGAGTTAACAGAGTCCATTTCTGATCCGCGCTTCAGACATAAGGAGGAAAAAAAATCATATTTGGCTCCGAAGAAACGCAATAAGCAGCACTTAAGATGGACAACATATTTATTTATTATCACGAATGCGTCCGTGGCAGACGGAGTCAATCTTTGCTTCCGTCAGATAAACTACACAGGAATCACCACAGGCACCAAAAGCCTTTTCACTTCGCAAGAGACGCTTTTTAGGATCTGCTTCATCTTAAATGGATAATTTGAGGAACAAAAGATGGACAGAAGCTCAAAAAATATATAATAACAATCAGTCTGACGAATAGCAGCTCCTGAGGCTTTCCAGTAAGGCGAACGGTTAAACAAATAATAGTAATAAAAATAAGAAAGGCTCTGAATCACCTCATTTCCCTTTATTTCTCATTCTCTTTGATTTATTTCCACTGTGATTGATTGTGTGATGCTGTAGAGTTGTGTAATGTGTGTGTTATCAATTACTGTGTATTGATGCTGGTTGTGTATTGGTGATGTAGTTGTGTCAATAGTACTAGTGTGTGTACGTGTATTTTGTGATCTGTGTTATGTAAGTTTATTCATTCATTTATTCATTTTCCTTCGGTTTAGTCCCTTTATTCATTAGGGGTCGCCACAGCGGAATGAACCGCCAACTATTCCAGCATACGTTTTACACAGTGGATGCCCTTCCAGCTGCTACCCAGTACTGGGAAACACCTATATACACTCATTCACACACACACACTCATACACTACAGCCAATTTAGTTCATCAACTCCATGTGTTTGGGCTGTGGGGGAAACCAGAGCACCCGGAGAAAACCCACGGCAACACGGGGAGAGCATGCGAACTCCATACAGAAACACCAACTGACCCAGCCAGGACTCGAACCAGTGACCTTCCTGCTGTGAGGCGACAGTGTTAACCACTGAACCACCGTGCTGCTCATGCTATGTAAGTTACTGCAAAAATGTGTGTAAATATACAGCAGGGAAAATAAGTACTGAACATGTCATGTGTTTTCCTGGAAATAATATCTCTAAAGGAGCTGTTGACATGGAATTGAAGCAGATTTTGATAAAAACCCAAACAAAACAAACAAATCTGATAAATGAGTTGTGTGTAATAACAATAAAACAACACAAGAAGAAATGACTAAACTGCTGAAACTGATTTAATACTTGGTGCTGCAGCTTAGAGACGCCTCTCATATGGAGAATGAAGCATCATGCATCGCTCAGGTGTGAGTTTCTCACAGACTTCAACAGAGTGTCAGAATCTTGATGCTTCTGTGGGTCTCGTCTATCAAATCTGAGCTTTATTCTGTTTTCTCTATTGGATTGGAGTCAGGTGATTGGCTTGGCCATTCTACAGCTTGATTTTCTTTCTCTGAAAGCATCTGAGAGTCTCCTTGGCTGTGTTTTGGATCATTGTCTTGCTGAAATGTCCACCCTGGTTTGATCTTCATCCTCCTGCTAATGTAGATGTTGGACTGAAGCAGCTCATATTCATTTACACTGAGGAAGGGCAGAGGGTTGCTGAAGAACTACTGAGAGATTTCAGCTGCTGTCTGAGCTTTCACTGCCTTTCTTACACCTCCCTTTCGTCATTTCATTTTATTATGCATACCTTAACTTGTAAACTAAGTAGTTTAGTTTTCTTTGCATATTTGGATTTCTTTGGCTGTAACCAACATGCGGGGACAATTTCAAGTCAACAGCATCTTTAGAAATATGTTTTCTGAGGAAAATGGTGACGTGTTCAATGCTTATTTTCCCCACTGTAAATTACATATGCATTTCAGTAATATTATTGAATACTACGGAAGTATTTTAATGGTTGATGTGCAATACAGTTAGTAAAGCAATATTTTTTTGTCTAAAATATTATGAGTTTCCAAACAAGTGATTCTAATTGGATTTGCATTGTCAAACGTAAATAACAGAAGTTAAAAAGTTATTCTTTTATTTTATGTTGTTAAGTTTTTACTTACTATACTCCCAACATGATTCAGCATAAATGCGCAGATTTTATACAATATTAAAATGCAAATGCAAAATATGTGAGCAGACTAAACTACTAACTAGAATCAATTCAGTTCAAGTTTATTTGTATAGTATTCTTGACAATAATTATCATTCCAAAGCAGCTTTACAAATGTTATTACAGTATTAAAAATGAGTAAAGTTAAGGTGTTGAGTATAAGGTGGACAATATACAGTTCAAGTAGGGCTGGGCGATATGGCAAAAAAAAATCTAGGTTTTTTAAAAAGTTTGACCGATTTGCGATTTCGATTTCAATTTATTATTATTATTATTTTTGTGTGTGTGTGTGTGTGTGTGTATAACTAGTCAACAAATATTACAACAACTGAAGTAACATTCTCTTTATAAATAACTTGAAAAACCAGCTGGTTAAGGAACATTGTATTTTTAATGGCCATACATACATAAATTGGTCAACAGGGCTTTACATTAACACCCGCCAACCCGCCAAATGCGGGTAGATTTCAGCTCTGGCGGGTAAGACAGACACCTCCACTAGCCACGTTGGCTGGTTGGAAATCATTTTTAAATTGTAGTTTCAGCAGGGTTTGAAAATAAGCGTGGCCCAATATTCGTGCAAATGTGATCTTAGAATCGAGAACCAGCACGACTGACAAAAATAACTGTACGCGCGAGCAGTACCCGTTTACTTGCACGAAGCAACCGTCACCGTGCCTAGAGCAAGCGCAACTGGTGCGATCGGTTCCCTTTGAAATAGACTGTACAAAGAGCGATGATCGTGCACCCACAGTCCTGCTGCTTTAAGAGCTCAAGATTAAAACAAAAATACACATATTCTTTTGTAAGCAGCAGCGGTCACTGCTTTCATTTACAGGCTTATATTAACCGTGCGCGTGATTATCCTTTCATTATCAAACACGGTATGTTTCACCTGCTTTCTTTTGCTTACAGTTATTTTTGTTAATGTGGTTTAATTATATTTCTTTATAATAACATTGCTTTAATGGGAGATTAACTCCCCGTTTATGTTAACTGGTGATATGGGACTTTTAGCCAGGACAGATTACTGTGCTTATTTTAGATACATGACAATAGTTATTTTTTTTAAATGTAATGTTTTTTTAAAGATAAGTTTTGTTGAATTAAAAAGTGCACCTATACTGCTATATTTTCCTTGTTTTGACACATAAAAAATTGTGACTAAGAAATACTTATTTGGTGTGGTCAGAGATAAATTTGGTAAATCCTTAATTTTGAGCCCTGAAAAGTCATGTGAAATAAAAACTGATTGCATTGTGACACAACCCATTTGCTCATGCACACTGAGCAAGCTAATACACAATACACACAAGAAGTGAAATGAATGAGAAGGCTTGTGGACATAACACATCTAAATCAAGTCATTTAACATGTCAAAGTCAAATTTATGCATATGAAATATATTTTCCCAACAAGAAAATTGTGGCTAGTGAAAATGCTGAGTGGCTAGTAATGTTGGAAATCTACTAGCCACAGTGGCTGGTGATCAAAAAAGTTAATGTTAAGCCCTGTTGGTCAACAAGGTGTAAATAAATGTAAAGCAAGTTCACGAGTTAAATATCGTTGCAGAAGATTTGAATAAAACATCAAAGTAAATATTGTGCAATTTGAATTAAACATTAAATACTTCTGTTCTCAATGTATAGTAAGAAAATAACCATTTAAACCAATGTAAACGTTACATCAGTCAACTCAAAATGTCAACACCTGCACTGAACACCCTCTCAGAAGGGGCACTGGTTGCAGGAATACAGAGGTATTTTTTTTGCAAGTTTGCTGAGCCTACGCTACGCTACGCCACTCCCACCTGCTGTCTACCGCGCTCTTTAGTTATGTTGTCTCTGTTGATCAAACGGCGCTGGCGGGAAGCACTCAACTAGCTTATTCCAACGAGGTGCGCTATTTGCACTGAGCCTAAATAGACACTCCAAAATCAGCATTCCCCCCCCCCCCCCCCCCCCCCCCCCCCCCCCTCGCAGGGGCCCCAAGTGTGCAGGGGCCCCTGGGCCTGTGCCCATAATGCCCATTGGTTAATCCGGCCATGATGACAGCACATAATATTTGACTAGATATTCTTCAAGACACTAGTATTCAGCTTAAAGTGACATTTAAAGGCTTAACTAGGTTAATAAGGGTAAAGTTAGCGTAATTAGGCACGTTATTGTATAACAGTGGTTTGTTCTGTAGACAATCCAAAACAAACATTGCTTAAGGGGGCGAAAAATATTGACAAAATTGTATAAATATTGTATTGTGCTATTGACCCTGGAGAAAGATTTGGACTTGAGCATTTGATGTGATTTAAGTTGCTGTAATTCTGCTTTCTTGTTATGGCTATTAATTCTAATTAATGTGATTGTAAAGTCTCAGATGAAACACAGAGCAAACGCAGCCCCCCAGGACCCCTGCAGATGGAGTCCTGCATATTTAACACAACGCTCTACACAATATATGAGAGCCTGTTATACACTTACCAATAATCAGCAGGAACAAACAAACAAACAATACAACTAATACATATTAAAGGATTAGGTTAGAGTATTTGATTATATGAGAACTCACACACATGTACACTTAAACAGCTATATTTATGGGGACTTCCCACAGACGTAATGATGTTTATACTGTATATTCTTTTATAGTGTATATACTCTTATATTCTTGTATATATTCTTGTATAATGTATAGCAACCTGAATAAAAGATAAAACAATCTGCATTTTTACATTCTCAAAATACACAATTATGTGTGATTTGTGAGCCACTGTCCTCATATTGACAAAAAAAGCCCCCACAAAGTCCAAATTGTGTGGACATTAGGTCCCCACAATGTAAGGAACACAAGACACACACACACAGAAACAGACACACACACACTTGTACAGCTATCTTTACGAGGATTTAACTGAAAATGTACTGGTTTTGCTATACTTGTGGGGACATTACAATACAAGAAGTACAAGACACACACTGCACTCATAAGGAATCTGTATTATGTGAACTTGTTCCCACAACATAAGAAATACATGACACACACACACACACACTTGTACATATATCTTTACAAGGACTTTGCTAAAATAAACTGGTTCTACTATATCTGTGGGCACTTTTGGTCCCCACAATGTAAGAAATACACAACACACAAACACACACACACTTGTACTATCTTTATGGGGACTTTACTGAAAATAAACTGGTTCTGCTATACTTGTGGGGACTTGTAAGGAATACATGACATACCTGAGCGCACACACACACACACACACACACACACACAAACACTCACATGCTTGCACAACTATCTCCATGGGGACTTTACTAAAAATTGACTGGTTCTGCTATACTTGTGGGGACATTTGTTCCCTACAATGTAAGGAATATATAACACACACACACACAAACTTGTACAGCTATCTTTATGGGGACTTTATTGAAATTTAACTGGTTCTGCAATACTTGTGGGAACATTTGGTCCCCACAATGTGATGAATACAAGGTACACACACCCACACAACCACACAAAACCGCACACACTTGTCAACTGTCTTTATGAGGACTTTTTTGAAATTTAACTGTTTCTTCTATACATGTGGGGACATATGGTCCCCACAATGTAAGGAACACAAAGTACACACACACACACACACACACACACACACACACAGCTATCTTTACGGGGACTTTATTTACATGTAACTGTTTCTGCTATACTTCTGGGGACATCTGATTCCAACAACGTAAGGAACAGAAGGTACACACACACACACACACACACACACACTTGTTCAGGTATCTTTATGGGGACTTTACACATGGGGACTGCTACACATGTTGGGACATTTGGTCTCCACAATGTGAGGAAATCAAGGTACACAGACACACAGATACAAACAAACACACACAAACATGTACAGCTATCTTTATGGGGACGTTATTGAAATTTAACTGGTTCTGCTATACTTGTGGGGACATCCCAACGTAAGGATTACAAGACCCACACACTTAGGCACTCATAAGAAATCAGTATTATGTGAGGCTGGGTGAGTTTGACTGTTTTCTTGCATGACAAAAGAAGCACAGAAGTCATAGCTGGGAGGAAGAAACCTGCGACACACACACACACACACTGCAGATGGTTCTCTTGTGTTTCACTTACAGTGGTCTTACAAATGCATTATCTGTTGTCTTTAGCAAAAGCACCATCGGGGAGGAAAAGCAGTAATTAAGTGTGTTCTGCTACTCTCTCAGTGCATTCACAGCTTATTTTGACAGATTTAATTGTTTTAAATTGTTAAAATAATACTTGCGCCTCTTGGCTTTGATGGGGGAAGTATTGTGTGTGAATGAAAGCCGTGTCACACTCACTCTAGTTCATTTAGAGAACGCCGCTGTTGTGTTTTTTTGAGTTTCTGAGTCCTGTGGGGAGACAATTCATTTCACTGGTGTGAACAAAAGCACAGCGGGGAGAAACTCATCCACTTCACACACACATACACACACACACACACACACTTAGCAGAACACGCAAGAACGCGGATTTGAGGGGAAGCAGCACTTACATATCTCAGTTATGACACACTGAAATCTATTCAGACAGCATTTATTATGTTAGAAATGCCTTTAGTTGTCATGAAGATCAGAAGAGGTAAACTCGTGAAAACATGTCCTGGTTTCATTTATTTATTCATTAATGCATGCAGGTATGTATGTATTTATTTATGATGATGATGATGATGATGGGCGGCACGGTGGCTCAGTGGTTAGCACTGTCACCTCAAAGCAAGAAGGTCGCTGGTTCGAGTCTCGGATGGGTCATTTGGTGTTTCTGTGTGGAGTTTGCATGTTCTCCCCGTGTTGGCGTGGGTTTCCTCTGGGTGCTCCGGTTTCCCCCACAGTCCAAACACATGAACTATAGGGGAATTGATGAACTAAATTGAACGTAGTGTATGAGTGTGTGTGTGTGTGAATTAGTGTGTATGGGTGTTTCACAGTACTGGGTTGCAGCTGGAAGGGCATCCACTGTGTAAAACATATGCTGAAATAGTTAGCGGTTCCTTCTGCTGTGGCAACCCCTGATAAATAAGGAACTAAGCCTAAAGAAAATGAATTTTGATGATGATGCTTATTATTATTATTATTATTATTGTATTACTATTATTATTTTACCAATTTCTTCGGTAATTTTGTGTTCCTGACAATATATATTGAGTTTTTTGTTGTTGTTGTTGTTGTATCTTGTTTTAGTTATAACCTAAGGACAACATTCTTAAGGACAATTATTTGTGTTATGCTACAAAATGAGCAAAAACAAAGTGACAAAACTATATTTTCTTTACTTTTCTTAATGTTTTTTTAAATGTTTTGTTTTTTTTTCACTCATTCATTTATTAAGGTGGGGATCTGTTTACTTTTAATAATTTGTGGACAATATGTCTTAAATGTAATGTTTTTTAGCAAGTTAATGTAAAATAAAAACTTCCATAGACAAAATGAAATTACAATTACACACAAAAAATAATAACATAAATAAATAAAAAATAAATATAAACAAATGAATATAAATAAATAAATAAATAAATAAATAAAAATAAGCAAATATAAAATAAATAAAAAAATAAATAAAATACATAAATAATTAAAAATAAATAAATAGAAACTAAATAGAAAAAACAAAAATAGAAAAAAATAAATAAAAATAAATAAATAAATATAAAATAAATAAATAAATAAAAATAAGCAAATGTAAAATAAATAAAAATATAAATAAAATACATAAATAATTAAAAATAAATAAATATAAAAAATATATAAAATAAATAAAAAAATATACAATAATTAAATAAAAATATATAAACAAATATAAAATAAATAAATAAATAAAAATAAATAAATATAAAATAAATAAATAAATATAAAATAAATAAATAAATAAATAAATAGCATAGTGTCAATTATGTGTAAAATAAATGTTGGATTGTTTACATGTAAAAATAGCCCATGTTCATTGTACACATGTACATCAATAAACAAAAATCATAAACATATAATCCACAGATATTTATACAGTATACTTCACTCTGCAATAAAAAAACCTTAAGGCTACTCACATACTAAGGGAAAAAAATCATTCCTAAAGGCTCTCAGAAAAAGCCATTTACTCTAAACCTATTTTTTTTTCCAAATGAAAGCTCATCTCGCATCCAGATGTCAAAAGTCACAGGAAATCTGTGTTTTTATAGTAAAAGAAAGTACAGTCTTGCTAACAGTGTCTGAATATTCAGTATGCCTTTATAAAGATCAATAAGATGACAGTAGATGGAGCTGTGGTTTCTGTCCACTTCAACCATACACTCATATTCATCTTTACAGTTCAGACACACACGCACGCACGCACGCACGCACGCACACACACACACACACAAAAATTATTCTTATACTATGAAATGACAAAAAATGCCAATGCTTTAAATACTGTAAATCTGAAAGACTTCTATTTTTACTACACCCAGTGGAGTGCATTAATAATGTTTTATTTCATGTTTAAGCTTAATAAGAGTGTGTAAACGCAGACTCGGAGTGGGTTTAATTCAGCGTTCGGTAAAGGCTGCCCACTAAAGTGTTTTCAAAGCAATTTTTTTTTTTTTTTTTTAAATGTATTAATTAATTAATTAATTATTTTATTTATTATTATTAAAATATATTGTTTTCATTCATTCATTCATTTGCTTTTTGGCTTAGTCCCTTTATTAATCTGGGGTAGCCTCAGTGGTATGAACCGCCAACTTATCCAGCATATGTTTTACACAGTGGATGCCCTTCCAGCTGTAACACCCACACACTCTCATTCACACACAAACACTAAGGCCAATTTAGCCTACCCAATTCACCTATAGCACGTCTTTGAACATGTGGGGGAAACCGGAGCACCCGGAGAAAACCCACGCCAATACGGGGAGAACATGCAAACTCCACACAGAAACACCAACTGACCCAGCCGAGGCTCAAACCAGCGACCTTCTTGCTGTGAGGCGACAGTGTTAACCACTGAACCACCGCGCTGCCCATGTTATGTAAGTTACTGCAAAAAATGTACATGTGTGTAAATATACAGCAGGGAAAATAAGTACTGAACATGTCATGTGTTTTCCTGGGAATAATATCTCTAAAGGAGCTGTTGACATGGAATTGAAGCAGATTTTGGTAAAAATCCAAACAATACCCACTGTGCTACCCACTGTGCCACCGTGACGCCCAATATATTATTTTATTTTTTATTATTTGACTTATGATTAATTATTTTATTATTATTATTAAAATAAATATAAGCAAGTAAAACAAAACACATAAAAACATCAGTGCACTTAATAAATAAATAAATAAATAAACAAATGTATTTTAATCTTATCTTGTTTTATTAATTATTATTATTAAAATTTTGTATTTTATTTCATTTATTTTGCTTATTATTTTTATTTATTACTAATTATTAATTATTTATTATTAGTAGTATTATTAGATTATTATTATTAAAATAAATATAAGCAAGTAAAACAAAACACATAAAAACATATGTACTTCTATAGACTACAAAAATGACAATACTTTAAATATTTTTTTAATTAAATTAAATTTAATCTTATATTACATTTTATTATAAAATTATTTAATTGAATTAGTTTATTGTTTTTATTTATTATTAATAATTTAATTTATTATTTTTATTATTATTATTGGCGTCACGGTGGCACAGTGGGTAGCACGATTGCCTCACAGCAAGAAGGTCGCTGGTTCAAGCCTCGGCTGGGTCAGTTGGCATGTCTGTGTGGAGTTTGCATGTTCTCTCCATATTGGTGTGGGTTTCCTCCGGGTGCTCCGGTTTCCCACATAGTCCAAACACATGCGCTATAGGGGAACTGATGAACTAAATTGGTGTGTATGGGTGTTTCCCAGTGATGGGTTGCAGCTGGAAGGGCATGCTCTGCATAAAACATATGCTAGATAAGTTGGCAGTTCATTCTGCTGTGGCGACCTCAGATTAATAAGGGGACTAAGCTGAATTGAAAATGAATTAATTCTTATTATTCTTATTATTATTATTATTATTAAAAATAAATATAAGGAATTAAAACAAAACCCACAAAAAAATATGCACTCTTATAGTCTGAAATTACAAAAATGACAATACTTTTAATTATTTATTTATTTATTTATTTATTTATTTATTTATTTATTTATTTATTTATTTATTTATGATTAATGAATTATTTTATTTTTTATTTTTATTTTTTTATTATAAATTATTTTATTTATTTATTATTTTATTATTAAAATAAATATAAGCAAGTAAAACCAAACACACAAAAATATCTGTACTCTTAAAGTCCGAAATTACAAAAAATAATGCCAATACTATAACAATTTATTTAATTTAATTTAATCTTATTTTATCTATCTTATTTTATTTATTTATTTAATATTTAAATGAACGCAGACTCGGCGTGTGTTTAATTCAGCGTTCGCTAAATGCCGCCCACTCCAGCGTTTTCTGAGAGATTGATAAATGGTGGAATCTCGCCGTGGTGTTGGAGGCGAATGCAGATATTAAAAATTTGGTCAAGAATCTAATTAGCCGGCAGTAATTAAACAGTCTAGCTGAGGGTCATTAATCTCTCGCGTGGACCTTTGATGTTTTGCATACTGTCCCACCATCATTAATAAAATTCATAATGCCTTCCTTTGTGTTGTTTTATCATCCCTGTTTTTTTCTCTTCTTCTTCGTAAGTGTCAAAACATCACACGAGTTCACCGCAGCTCATTTACTCTCTGCCCAATATAACAGCACACACCGCAACCTCTGATGAGTGTGTGTATGTGTGTGTGTCCTGTCAGCAAATGCAAGAGAAAAAACACTGTGCTGTGTGGCCATTGTGTCCTGGTAATTACATTTCTTACAATCAGTCTATCGCAAATCAGTCATGCTGTAAATATTAGAAAGACATGAGTGTGTGTGTGTGTGTGTGTGTGTGTGTGTGTGTGGACAGCAAAGTA
>LR812524.1:2361082-2363582 GCA_903798195.1 Danio kyathit | reverse complement strand
CAACCCTAAACCCAACCGTCACAGTACTGTAAAAATATTAATTATTGTTATACAGTGTCATAAAAAATGCCGCTATATTAATGTGCATATCGCACTTCCGGCCGGCTGCGTATCCGATCTAGACTTTACCGTCCATACCGTCCCTTTTCCATATTTCCTTTAATATAAAATGAGCATATTATTCATAAGTTCATATATTAGCATATTCTAATGTATGCAAATATGCCACTGTTTTCCTTAAAAGAAACAATAAAAAAGAGCATATTATTCATAATGTATAAATGCACATTAAAATGCACAAAGGTTTTGGTTTGTGCATTTGTATATGCATTTATACATTGCAGTGTTTCCTCTAGGATTTTTCCCAGCTGTGGCGGCAGGCTTTTTTTTTGCCAACTATTTCAAAGACAAATATTACACGCAGTATCAATTCGAGAACGCATTCATGTAATATGAGCATGTGAATCTCTTTGCTTGCGCGCCAATTTCCTCTTCGTGCACAAAACTTCTTGCACGCACTCAAATTTACATGCTCAAGTGCAGATCTTCTCGTGCGCTCTCCAGTAAGCGATGCTGAAGTGCAATTTAGTGCATTTTTGTGCGTTTTCTGACATTAACGCGTCCTGAAGTAAAGTGAAACGGCTATAAACTCCAGAAAGATAAGTATACTTATAGAAACTGTGTTTGCTGGCGCCCCACGCATCACGCACCTGTCAGTCAGTCAGTCAGTCAGCATGTCACCTTAAAGGATTGAACAAATAGCGCACAGCACTACTACAGTTACAGAAATGTTTGCGCTGTTATAATTCACTTACCTTTTAATATGTTTTGGTGCGATTATAACTCGCTATAAAAAAAAACCCGACTAAATGTTTTAAATGAGAAGTTGTAATGTAGCCGTGGCGGGATGAATTTTGTCGTGGCGGCCCGCCACGGATGAATGAATGTAGCGGAAACCTTGCATTATGAATAATATGCTCACTTATTTAAATCTTTTTTTTATTTTTCTTCATAAATGTAATTCAAAAATTGAATATATTTGGGACAAAAATATAAAACCCTGATCTAGAAATATAACGTTTGCACATAAAACATAAGCTATCAGTCATAAAGGTCTAAAACTCAAAAAACATATTCTAATGATATAACATATAAATATAATACATATTGAATTCATATTAAAATAGAAATGCATGATGACAGTGCATGATTCAATTCAATTCAAGTTTATTGCACAGCACTTTTTACAATAACTATTTTTGCAAAGCAGCTTTACAAAACGTGCACATGATTACATTACAATCAAATATAAGTTAAAGTCACAATCAAATATGTCATTATATACAGACATCAATAACCTGCAATTTTATAGCATATAGGTGATGTCTAGGTGTACAAGTTTAATGTATTTGTGCATTAAGTGTATGAGTTGCCCTCAATGATTAATAAAGATCTTGTCTCTTAAAGCCGAGTCAGCTCTTTTAGTTTGGCATTTACTTCTATTAAATGGTGAAATTGCAAGGAAGTTTGGATTGCAAATAAAATGCAGTTTGCATTTGGACTATTTTTGGTCATTTTTCCATTTTTTTAAAGCTTCAGCTCCATGACTGATTATTCATTCATTTTCTCGCTCTAATTTCTGTATTTTTGACCACCTTTCTGTCCCTGGAGTGCTATCAGAGCCTCATGAATGATGAATGGCTGTTAATGATAACAGGTGAATATTAAATGAAGAGTGTTATTAGATGAATAGCGGCTGATAATGATGACTGACTAGATCATCTCCAGCAGAAAAAGATGGTCTTGAATTACACGAGTGAATATCGTGAATAAATACACATCAAGCAGATGCTTTTAAAACAGCTAAAGAAATATAATCAGTGTTTACAACTGTTTATGAGTTATGAATGATATGTTGCTGGTCATTTAGATAATGGTCGCTCAGTGAGACCAGCGGTTCTGGATTCAAGTGTTTTGCTGGCTGAATGAATAGTCAAATATCAGATTTCTGCCATCAGTTCATTTATTTATTTTCAGTACAGTTGCTCTAAAGTATGCACATTTGGGAGAAACTCCTGTTAATTGTGTGCAAACTCTGAATAAATCCCTCAATTTTAAAAAGAGGATGGTTTTCAACTTAAATCCTGCTGCAAAATATGCCAAGGAATTTGCATAATTCACTTTTTTATTCCAGTGAGCTGTTTTACTGACTTCATCCAATTTACCAATATTTTATGCACTGATTAAAAAGCACAAAAATAAAAATTATAATAATAATATTACAAAATAGTTTATTAAATAAAATTGTTTATTAAATATTTTGGTAACATTTGCAATAAGGTTCCATATTAAAATCCACAATATTTAACATTAACTGCATTATTTATATAATTTATTAAACACAATTTTATTTACGTTCATTGATGCATTATTAAAATTTTAAAAAATGTTTCTTAATATTATTTATTGCACTTGAACTCAAATGAACTAAAAGTAAAAA
>LR812524.1:2343582-2358582 GCA_903798195.1 Danio kyathit | reverse complement strand
AGACATGCTCAATAATGTTCATGTCTGGTGACTGGGCTGGCCAATTCTGGAGCAGCTTGACCTTCTTTGCTTTCAGGAGCTTTGATGTGGAGGCTGACGTATGAGAAGGAGCGCTATCCTGCTGGAGAATTGTCCCTCTCCTGTGGTTTGTAATGTAATGGGCAGCTCAAATGTCTTGATACCTCAGGCTGTTGATGTTGATCATCCACTCTGCAGATCTCTCGCACGCCCCCATACTGAATGTAAACCCCAAACCATGATTTCTCCTTCACCAAACTTGACTGATTTCTGTGAGAATCGTGTGTCCATGTGGGTTCCAGTAGGTCTTCTGCAGTATTTGTGATGATCTTACAACTGGGATCCACGTCAAGACTTTGGTCAGGTAGTGTAGATGGGCTGAATTTAAACAAACAAATTAAGTTGAACATAGTTAAATTGAATGTAAATTCAGCCCATATGAATTGTTTGCAACCACTTACCCTAAAAACATTTAGTAAATCCAATGAATCATTCTTTTTTTCAGTGTATTTTAAGGAGGTTTTTTTTTTTAAATTCTACCTTTTACCACTTGTACCGATGACAGAAATTAGCACAAGTAGAATGGCTAATATATGTGAAAGAGCACTGCTTTTGTGTGGCTATGTATGTTGCATTGCAATAATGGTTCAGTTTTAATGTTGAATCAAAAGTATTTAGAGTACTTTCAATACTGAAAAAAAAAATGCTTTATTATTAAAAATAAAAAGCTAAACATATTGTCTTGTTTTAAGAGATAAGCTGTAAAGCTGCTTTGAAACTATTTATAAATATGACTGAGAGTTTGACTTTGTAGCAGAAATGAGAAACAAATCTATTAGGCTTTTATGAATCTATTATAAAATCAGAAAGCAGAAGCTTTCCTCCAGGTTAAAGCCGTCTGCCAGGTAGTTTTGGGTCAGATTATGCGCGCATTCGCCACAGATCGAGTGTTGCTTTTGGTTTTCTGGATGAATTTTCTCAAGTCTCGGTGTCACAGAGTCTCTGCACCTTCAGCCTCATGATCACCGCTGCCAATATTTCCGCTCTCAAATTCATTAGCATTGGGTGATTAGCAGAATATTTTGGCCTCAAATACGAATCCAAACTTATTACATATTTAATCCAATCAGCGGCTCTGATAGATTCTGCTCTAAGCAGCCATTACATGCCTGATTTCATGTGACTGAAAAGCTAAACTTGGTCAAGGGGCTTGTAACACGCCACATGTTTCAGGCCGTACACCAGCCAAAACCACACTTAGAGAGCGTTTTAGAAAGATACAGACAAAGAAACCGCTATAACCAGAGAAGCGCTGGACACACTAATCAGACACTTGAGTAAAGAAAAAATGCTCTAATAAAACAATACTCAGTCAAATATACAGCAAAATATAATATCCTCCCTTTCAATTTTACTTGACTCAAAGTACTTGATTTGAAATGTTCTCAAGTAATAAAAGCACTTATTGTACATTATAAATGTTTATTTTGCAAGAAATTTAATTCTATATAAACATACAATATAAAAAAGATGTGTTAAAAATAGATGTAAAAATATGTGTAATCATATAATGTATATATAGTATGTGTTACAGCAACAAAATACATTATTAATTATTATTAATTTGTCACTTTAACATTTGAATCATCATTTGGATCAGTTGAATCACTGAGTTTTTTATTGGAGATTCACTCTGAGCGGATCATTTGAATCACTGAGCTTTTTATTGGAGATTCACTCTGAGCGGATCATTTGAATCACTGAGCTTTTTATTGGAGATTCACTCTGAGCGGATCATTTGAATCACTGAGTTTTTTATTGGAGACTCACTCTGAGCGGATCATTTGAATCACTGAGTTTTTTATTGGAGATTCACTCTGAACGGATCATTTGAATCAGTGAGTTGTTTACAGGAGACTCACTTTGAACAGATCATTTGAATCAGTGAGTTGTTTACTGGAGATTCACTCTGAGCGGATCATTTGAATCACTGAGTTTTTTATTGGAGACTCACTCTGAACGGATCATTTGAATCACTGAGTTTTTTTATTGGAGATTCACTCTGAGTGGATCATTTGAATCACTGAGTTATTTATTATAGATTCACTCTGAACGGATCATTTGAATCACTGAGTTTTTTATTGGAGACTCACTCTGAGCGGATCATTTGAATCACTGAGTTTTTTATTGGAGACTCACTCTGAACGGATCATTTGAATCACTGAGTTTTTTATAGGAGATTCACTCTGAACGGATCATTTGAATCACTGAGTTTTTATTGGAGATTCACTATGAGCGGATCATTTGAATCACTGAGTTTTTTATTGGAGACTCACTCTGAGCGGATCATTTGAATCACTGAGTTTTTTATTGGAGACTCACTCTGAACGGATCATTTGAATCACTGAGTTTTTTATAGGAGATTCACTCTGAACGGATCATTTGAATCACTGAGTTTTTTATTGGAGATTCACTATGAGCGGATCATTTGAATCACTGAGTTATTTATTATAGATTCACTCTGAACGGATCATTTGAATCACTGAGTTTTTTATTGGAGACTCACTCTGAGCGGATCATTTGAATCACTGAGTTTTTTATTGGAGACTCACTCTAACCGGATCATTTGAATCACTGAGTTTTTTTTACTGAAGACTTATTCTGAATGGATTATTGAATCAATTAATTGTTTACTGGAGACTCACTTTCAAAGGATCGTTTGAATCAGTGAGTTGTTTACTGGAGAACCACTCTGAACAAATCATTTGAATCTGTTGGTTGTTTACTGGAGATTTGGTCTGAATGAATTGTTTGAATATATGAGTTGTTTACTGCATACTTTTAATAGATCATTTGAATCAGTGAGTTGTTTACTGGAGACTCACTCTGAACGGATCATTTGAAATGGTGAGTTGTTTAGTGGAGACTCACTCTGAACAAATCATTTGAATCAGTGAGTTGTTTACTGGAGACTCACTTTGAACAGATCATTTGAATCAGTGAGTTGTTTACTGGAGATTCACTCTAAACGGATCATTTGAATCTATGAGTTGTTTACTGGAGACTCACTCTGAACGGATCATTTCAATCAGTGAGTCAATAACTGCAGACTTACTATGGATCATTTGTTTCAGTAACCTGTTTACTGGAGACTCACTCTGAACGGATCATTTGAATCACTGAGTTTTTTATTGGAGACTCACTCTGAGCGGATCATTTGAATCACTGAGTTTTTTATTATAGATTCACTCTGAACGGATCATTTGAATCACTGAGTTATTTATTATAGATTCACTCTGAACGGATCATTTGAATCACTGAGTTTTTTATTGGAGACTCACTCTGAGCGGATCATTTGAATCACTGAGTTTTTTATTGGAGACTCACTCTAACCGGATCATTTGAATCACTGAGTTTTTTTTACTGAAGACTTATTCTGAATGGATTATTGAATCAATTAATTGTTTACTGGAGACTCACTTTCAAAGGATCGTTTGAATCAGTGAGTTGTTTACTGGAGAACCACTCTGAACAAATCATTTGAATCTGTTGGTTGTTTACTGGAGATTTGGTCTGAATGAATTGTTTGAATATATGAGTTGTTTACTGCATACTTTTAATAGATCATTTGAATCAGTGAGTTGTTTACTGGAGACTCACTCTGAACGGATCATTTGAAATGGTGAGTTGTTTAGTGGAGACTCACTCTGAACAAATCATTTGAATCAGTGAGTTGTTTACTGGAGACTCACTTTGAACAGATCATTTGAATCAGTGAGTTGTTTACTGGAGATTCACTCTAAACGGATCATTTGAATCTATGAGTTGTTTACTGGAGACTCACTCTGAACGGATCATTTCAATCAGTGAGTCAATAACTGCAGACTTACTATGGATCATTTGTTTCAGTAACCTGTTTACTGGAGACTCACTCTGAACGGATCATTTGAATCACTGAGTTTTTTATTGGAGACTCACTCTGAGCGGATCATTTGAATCACTGAGTTTTTTATTATAGATTCACTCTGAACGGATCATTTGAGTCACTGAGTTTTTTATAGGAGATTCACTCTGAGTGGATGATTTGAATCACTGAGTTTTTTTTATTATAGATTCACTCTGAACGGATCATTTGAATCACTGAGTTTTTTATTGGAGATTCACTCTGAGCGGATCATTTGAATCACTGAGTTTTTAGGTGCGTTCGACTTCATGCAGCGCTGCGCAGATCGATCGAAGTCTGTCTTAAAGCGGTGCATGCTGGTTAGAAATTTTGGCCGGATTGATGCTGCGCCGACGTCATGTGACTGTCACATGTGGCATCAAAGTACCGCGACAGCGCTTCGAGATCAGACGACTGATTCAGCCCGCGCAGCAACTGAAGAGCGCCTGCATGAGCTCTGATGACGACACCAATATAATACGATTGGCCAAGTTCACCGCATGACAACAACCACGTGTGATTCAGGTTTATTATTGGACAACATCCGTCTCACAAATTTCAAAACAAACAATTAACTGTTGTTCATACCCTCTCTATCTTGTACACATCATGCTTATTAAAAGACTACAAATATTTTACTGCAGCATCATCTTTTGTTAAATAATTTGTTCATACTGACATTGTTTGCACAGGTTTATTCTGCCTTTTTTATACAGACTACTGTATTTAGCTCCATAAACGATATAAATGACATATTTTAGTAAATAACTTAAATATTAACTCAAATAAGTCTTACAGACTTGTAATACAATAATTATCATCATTGATCCTGACGATTTCTTAGCAAATTAAGTTATATAAAAATATGTAATATAAAAATATGATTCTAAAATATTTTATTTTCTGTCAAACCATATTACGCAGAAATGTTAAAAGTGTCATTGATGTACCTGCTCTTTCTGGGAAATTTCTACTGAAAGTGTAGCTCATTTATTTTGGTCATTTTGTTCAATCTTTTTGGATTAAAGGGCTTTTTTAAAAATGCCTTCATTATTCAAAATAATCCTATTCGTGGATATTTATTTCATTTTTATGTGCCCTTATTTTTCCCCTTATTTCTGATGCATTTGTATGTAGGCTACTTAATTTTAATTCATAATTCCCTTACTGTTTAAAAATGAAGTTTGTAGAGACTGTATTCTGATTTTATTTGTACTTTATATCTTTTGTTGTTATTTCAATAAATAAATAAATAAATGATCACGCCATGTGATCGGTAATCATGACTGCAGCAACTTGAGTCCCCGAAGTGGCCGGCTTGACGGCTCCGTTTTCAACTCCGCCCCCGCCTGCGCTCGGCTAATCTCGTTGATCACCGGCTGCAGCTGTGCTTAATGTCGAACGCACCTTTTTATAGGAGATTCACTCGGAGCGGATCATTTGAATCACTGAGTTTTTTATTGGAGATTCACTCTGAACGGATCATTTGAATCACTGAGTTTTTTATTGGAGACTCACTCTGAACGGATCATTTGAATCACTGAGTTTTTTATTGGAGACTCACTCTGAGCGGATCATTTGAATCACTGAGTTTTTTATTGGAGACTCACTCTGAGCGGATCATTTGAATCACTGAGTTTTTTATTGGAGATTCACTCTGAGCGGATCATTTGAATCACTGAGTTTTTTATTGGAGACTCACTCTGAGCGGATCATTTGAATCACTGAGTTTTTTATTGGAGACTCACTCTGAGCGGATCATTTGAATCACTGAGTTTTTTTTTACTGAAGACTTATTCTGAATGGATTATTGAATCAATTAATTGTTTACTGGAGACTCACTTTCAAAGGATCGTTTGAATCAGTGAGTTGTTTACTGGAGAACCACTCTGAACAAATCATTTGAATCTGTTGGTTGTTTACTGGAGATTTGCTCTGAATGGATCGTTTGAATATATGAGTTGTTTACTGCATACTTTGAATAGATCATTTGAATCAGTGAATTGTTTACTGGACACTCACTCTGAACGGATCATTTGAATTGGTGAGTTGTTTAGTGGAGACTCACTCTGAACAAATCATTTGAATCAGTGAGTTGTTTACTGGAGACTCACTTTGAACAGATCATTTGAATCAGTGAGTTGTTTACTGGAGATTCACTCTAAATGGATCATTTGAATCTATGAGTTGTTTACTGGAGACTCACTCTGAACGGATCATTTCAATCAGTGAGTCAATAACTGCAGACTCACTATGGATCATTTGTTTCAGTAACCTGTTTACTGGAGACTCACTCTGAACGGATCATTTGAATCAGTGAGTTGTTTACTGGAGACTCACTCTGAACGAATCATTTGAATCAGAGTGAATTGTTTACAGCAGGGATGTCAAACTCAATTCCTGGAGGGCCGCAGCCCTGCACAGTTTAGTTCCAACCCTGCTTCAACACACCTCCTGTTAGGTTTCAAACAAGCCTGAAACACTCAATTAGTTTGATCAGGTGTGTTTAATTAGGGTTGGAACTAAACTGTGCAGGGCTGCGGCCCTCCAGGAATTGAGTTTGACATCCCTGGTTTACAGGATACCCACTATGAACAAATCATTTGAATCAGCGAGTCATTGATTGGAGACTCAATGGATTAAAATCATTTAGGAAATTTAGGAAATACAGTAAAATTACAGTAATAAAACACTGAACAAGACTAAGGTTAGATGTTGTTGCTGCCGTGTGTGTTTGTTCTAATAGGATTTGTGGAAGATTTAGCGTTAAGGTCTTGTGTGTGCCGCTGGGACTCGATGCTTTTAAAGAGCCGCTTTAAACCTCTTGAAAGAGCTCAGGCCTGGAGGTGACAGAGAGCAAACGGATGGGCCGGGATGTTTTCCTGAGAGCCCAGGGGCCCGGGGCCGCACCTACCGTCCCAAATGGCTCATAGACAGACCAAAACCCCTGATTGGCCACTCCTGAGCCAAACATGACAGTCCAACCTGAATACATTTGCATAGATACAGAGATCTGCAGGCGACTCTTACGGCCGGACTTCTGTCTGTCTTTCTGAAGCGCTTCTGACCGCAGCTGTGCATCCATCAGACCCTCAAACACAACACACACATTTCAGTGCATTGCTTGACCTTTGCCAGGTGCTGCTCAGGATACAGTTGCATCGTGCACGCTCTAAAACATGTACGGATAGCTTAAAAACATAATAAGGAAGATATTTTTCATTCAAATATCCAAAGAAACTAGAACATTCATTCAATGAATAATTTTTCTTCAGATTAGCTCCTTATTAATCAGAGATCGCCACAGCGGAATGAACCGCCAACTATTCCAGCATATGTTTTATGCAGCATATGCCCTTCCAGTCAAAACCCGGTCTTGGGAAACACCCATACACACTCATACTCATGTGTTTGGACTGTGGGGGAAACCGTAGCACTCGGAGGAAACCCACACCAACACAGGGAGAACATGCAAACTTCATGCAGCTGGGACTCAAACCAGCGACCTTGTTGCAAGATGACAGTGCTTACCACTGAGCCACCATGCGGCCAAAACTATAACATTCATTCATTTATTTTCTTTTTGGCTTAGTCCTTTTTAATAACCAGGGATCGCCACAGCGGAATGAACCGCCAACTATTCCAGCATATGTTTTATGCAGTGGATGACCTTCCAGCCGCAACCCAGTACTGGGCAACACCCATACACTCTTGCATTCACACCCACACATAAACTACGGCCAGTTTACTTCATCAGTTCCCCTATAGCGCATGTGTTTGGACTGTGGGGGAAACCGGAGCACCCGGAGGAAACCCACGCCAACACGGGGAGAACATGCAAACTCCACACAGAAACACCAACTGACCCAGCCGAGGCTGGAACCAGCGACCTTCTTGCTGTGAGGTGACAGCGCTACCCACTGTGCCACCATGCCACCCCAAATTATGTACAGTAAATGATAAATTATTATTATTAAGCATTTTCGGTTTCAGTTTTCAGCCAAGCGCATGCAGAACCTTGGGTTGGTGACCCATTGCATCCCTAGAAATATACACATTTTTGGGTGAACTTCTATCACAAATAGGTGGCACATGCAATACAAGGGCGCTTTAGAGCTCACTACCCCGTAGCCTGCTTTTTCTCTCAAAAATAGTTTAACAACAAACTTTCTGTGCAAGATAATTTGCAAAAGACACTGCATATATTATATTATAGATCAAGTGATTTTATATATCAAGTTATTTGATCCTTATTCGTCAAGCCCCTATCACATGACTATAACGCTAACAAAAGACGGCAGACCAGCCTTCACTGTAAACAACAACATGGACACAGAAATGGGAGCGTTGTTTGCACTATTGTCCGTTTTAGGCGCCATTGTGCAGTTAAACTCTGCCTTTTTTACTACAGCAGCTGCATATATTCACAAGAGGCAAGCTATTGTTCGAGCACTCGCTAATCGCTCGCGTTCATCGTTCAACCAGCGTTTGTTGACTAACAATAACCAAATGCTGAGCGAGACACATGCTTCCTGTTTATACTTGAACGCGCATGCCCAGAGTGCACGAATGGTCACGTGATATACGTTTTTGGTGGAGTAGTGTGGACGGAGATATGTTTAGAAACGCTAGTATGGACACGGATCGTTTTTGATCTAAAACGCCGTTTCAAAACGAAAACGCATTAGTGTAAACGGGGCCTGAGTCTGAGCGAGTGATTGAAGCCACTGTAAACACGTCCAGCACTAGCAGAGAGAGCAACCATAGAAATATTAACATTTTTGGATGAACTTTCATTTTTAAATTCATGAATAAGTGGTGCATGCAAAAACAGGGGGCGCTATAGAGCTATATTAGCTGTTTGTTCAGACTACTTATTCAAAATAAGCCGAAACAACACAATTATTGACAGTTATTATTATTAACTTAAATTTGTAAAAAAAAAAAAGACTAACAAGTTAACTTAATTCTTTTATGTGGTCCCAACTCAAATTGATTGTATGGAACCCAGTATTTGATAGTGTTTTTGTACAAGATAATTTGCAAAACATTTTATATATCAGTGACCTGATCATCAGCACATGCTAGCTCTACTATTCCAACTCTAAAACAAGCATGCAATGAGTTGATCCAGCATTCCTGCACTCCTGAAATGCACAACAGCGACTCCCACATGAATCGCAATAATGTTTACACCATACCTGCCTGAGTCTGAGCGAGTGATTGAAGCCACTGTAAACACGTCCAGCACTAGCAGAGAGAGCAACCATAGAAATATTACCAATATTGGGTGAACTTTCATTTTTAAATTCATGAATAAGTGGTGCATGCAAAAACAGGGGGCGCTATAGAGCTATTTTAGCTGTTTGTTCAGACTACTTATTTAAAATAAGCCGAAACAACACAAATATTGAGTTTTTTGGAGAGACAACTTAATTGCTTTAAATTTAATTAACTTAAATTTGTAAAAAAAAAAAAAAAAAAAAAGACTAACAAGTTAACTTAATTCTTTTATGTGGTCCCAACTCAAATCAATTGTATGGAACCCAGTATTTTTTAGTGTTTTTGTACAAGATCATTTGCAAAACACATTATATATCAAGTTATTTGATCATCAGCACATGCTAGCTCTACTATTTAGACTCTAACACATGCATGCAAAGAGTTGATCCAGCGTTCCTGCACTCCTGAAATGCACAACAGCGACTCCCACATGAATCGCAATTAATAATGTTTACACCATACCTGCCTGAGGCCCCGTTTACGCTAATGCGTTTTCGTTTTAAACGCATAAGTTTTGCCACGGTTACGCCATCCGTCCACACTACGCCGGAGTTTTCGAGCCCCAAAAAGGGAGCGTTTTGAAAACGCTGGAGAGGCTGTTTTCATTCTGAAACGCTGCTGCTCCGTCTCATTGTGGATGGGGGAAAACGGAGACATCTGAAAACGGAGGCGTGGCTGCTGAGATTCGCTACCTGATTGGGGCTTTTGGGTCATTGCGTATCCTTCCCTTATTCGTCAAGCCCCTATCACATGACTATATCGCTAACAAAAGACGGCAGACCAGCCTTCACTGTAAACAACAGCATGGACACAGAAATGGGAGCGTTGTTTGCACTATTGTACGTTTTAGGTGTCATTGTGCAGTTAAACTCTGCCTTTTTTACTACAGCAGCTGCATATATTCACAAGAGGCAAGCTATTGTTCCAGCACTCGCCAATAGCTCGCGTTCATCGTTCAACCAGCGTTTGTTGACTAACAATAACCAAATGCCGAGCGAGACACATGCTTCCTGTTTATACTTGGACGAACATGCCCAGAGTGCGCGAATGGTCACGTGATATACGTTTTTGGTGGAGTAGTGTGGACGGAAATATGTTTAGAAACGCTACTATGGACGCAGATCAGTTTTCATCTAAAACGCCGTTTCAAAACGAAAACGCATTAGTGTAAACGGGGCCTTAGTCGAGTGATTGAAGCCACTGTAAACACGTCCAGCACTAGCAGAGAGAGCAACCATAGAAATATTAACATTTTTGGGTGAACTTTCATTTTTAAATTCATGAATAAGTGGTGCATGCAAAAACAGGGGGCGCTATAGAGCTATATTAGCTGTTTGTTCAGACTACTTATTTAAAATAAGCCGAAACAACACAAATATTGAGTTTTTTGGAGAGACAACTTAATTGTTTTAAATTTAATTAACTTAAATTTGTAAAAAAAAAAAAAAAAAAAGTATACTAACAAGTTAACTTAATTCTTTTATGTGTTCCCAACTCAAATCAATTGTTTGGAACCCAGTATTTTTTAGTGTTTTTGTACAAGATAATTTGCAAAACACATTATATATCAAGTTATTTGATCATTAGCACATGCTAGCTCTACTATTTAGACTCTAAAACAAGCATGCAATGAGTTGATCCAGTGTTCCTGCACTCCTCAAATGCACAACAGCGACCCTCACATGAATCGCAATTAATAATGTTTACACCATACCTGCCTGAGGCCCCGTTTACACTAATGCGTTTTCGTTTTAAAACGCATAAGTTTTGCCACGGTTACGCCATCCGTCCACACTACGCCAGAGTTTTCGAGCCCCAAAAAGGGAGCGTTTTGAAACACTGGAGAGGCTGTTTTCATTCTGAAACGCTGCTGCTCCGTCTCAGTGTGGATGGGGGAAAACGGAGACATCTGAAAACGGAGGCGTGGCTGCTGAGATTCGCTACCTGATTGGGGCTTTTGGGTCATTGCGTATCCTTCCCTTATTCGTCAAGCCCCTATCACATGACTATATCGCTAACAAAAGACGGCAGACCAGCCTTTACTGTAAACAACAACATGGACACAGAAATGGGAGCGTTGTTTGCACTATTGTCCGTTTTAGGCGCCATTGTGCAGTTAAACTCTGCCTTTTTTACTACAGCAGCTGCATATATTTGCAAGAGGCAAGCTATTGTTCGAGCACTCGCTAATCGCTCGCGTTCATCGTTCAACCAGCGTTTGTTGACTAACAATAGCCAAATGCTGAGCGAGACACATGCTTCCTGTTTATACTTGAACGCGCATGCCCAGAGTGCACGAATGGTCACGTGATATACGTTTTTGGTGGAGTAGTGTGGACGGAGATATGTTTAGAAACGCTAGTATGGACACGGATCGTTTTTGATCTAAAACGCCGTTTCAAAACGAAAACGCATTAGTGTAAACGGGGCCAGAGTCTGAGCGAGTGATTGAAGCCACTGTAAACACGTCCAGCACTAGCAGAGAGAGCAACCATAGAAATATTAACATTTTTGGGTGAACTTTCATTTTTAAATTCATGAATAAGTGGTGCATGCAAAAACAGGGGGCGCTATAGAGCTATTTTAGCTGTTTGTTCAGACTACTTATTTAAAATAAGCCGAAACAACACAATTATTGAGTTCTTTGGGGCGACAACTTAATTGCTTTAAATTTAATTAACTTAAATTTGTAAAAAAAAAAAAAAAGACTAACAAGTTAACTTAATTCTTTTATGTGGTCCCAACTCATATCAATTGTTTGGAACCCAACATTCTTTAGTGTTTTTGTACAAGATAATTTGCAAAACATATTATACATCAGTGACCTGATCATCAGCACATGCTAGCTCTACTATTTAGACTCTAACACAAGCATGCAATGAGTTGATCCAGCGTCTCTGCACTCCTGAAATGCACAACAGCGACTCCCACATGAATCGCAATTAATAATGTTTACACCATACCTGCCTGAGTCTGAGCGAGTGATTGAAGCCACTGTAAACACGTCCAGCACTAGCAGAGAAAGCGGACAGATCAGTTTCACGCAAACCCTTTGCATCACGGGAATTTGAAGCAGAAAACAGAGCGTCTGCGGTCCATATGGACCCGAGGAGTCTACGCTTTACACCAGCCTTTCAAAGATGCTCTATTGTGTGCGCGGCGCTCCTCCATTTTTCAAAAGACTTTCAATTACTTGCTTTCCCAGCGCAGTGTAAATATTTTGTAAGGCAGTTGGTTACAGCTAGCGCCCCAAGCCAAGAGCTTTTAATTTGGTACAATGTGCTTTATTAAAATACAGTCGTCGTCGTGGAGTGGCCACAAAGACCTCGAGTCTCCGATTGTCACGAGGCCCTTTTCTGAGAGCCGGCGCTTGTTTATCAATTACTGCGAGATCAGAGCGCTTTCTGAAGAGCTGCAGCGCGATTTATCTCCTCTTCAAAGCGTCTTCTGTTCCGTCTCGGAGAAGAGAAGTAAGGAAAGGTTTATGTAAACAGATGCAGAAATAGGCCGAGATTTTTTAGCCTTTCTTTTTTTCCCGGTCGCCCTTTTTCTGCTCGGGCTCGGCCTGACGTTTGAAACAGGAGCCCTCTGGGGTTGTGTACTCTCTCGCTTTTTTTTTTTGTTCTTTCTTTTCTTTCTTTTACAGCAGGTCTACTAACATTAAACAAGAGAAACGAAGTGAAACAAAAGCGCAAACTGAAATTATGTGTGTATGTGAGGTGTTGGTGTGTGATTGTTAGGGGTATTAGATGTACATCTAGAAAACCTTTTTATGTTTTGAGTTTAGAAAGGAGGGGCAGCACGGTGGCTCAGTGGTTAGCAATTTGGCCTCACAGCAAAAAGGTCACTGGTTTGAGTCCCAGCTGAGTCAGTTGGCGTTTCTATGTGGAGTTTGCATGTTGGCGTGGGTTTCCTCTGGGTGCTTCAGTTTCCCCCACAGTCCATACACATGCTCTATAGGGAAATTGATGAACTAAATTGTCCGTAGTGTATGTGTGTGAATGAGTGTGTGTGGATGTTTGACTACAAATGATTGTTTGCTTTATGCTAAAGCGGCTTTATTTTCTTCAAACAGCACACTCTTGCGGCTCATATGATTTCACTATTTGTTTCTGTTTTGTTTGTTTCGAGAGTATTGTCTATATTTTGTTTAACAGATAAAGTTATTAAGGCTTTTAATAAATGTTCGCATCATCTTTTTTGCATGATCATTTTCAGATCCTTTGCATTATATGTTTATTCATAAATCCCCCAGAATAAATACTTTTGATCTCCTAAAATATGTGTCTAACAATCTAACAAATTTAACTACAGTGTATATACATGTTAAAACTATAAAACAGTATAAATTCTGTACTAGGAAATATGAACTCCTTGAAGGGAAATATGAAAGGGAATAAAGCTCATTGCATAACATGTTCATATGTATTTAATTGCTTTAGTACTAACTGTACAAATATTGACAAAACAAGCACATGATTGACTGTTTGTTTTGTTCATGTGGTATTTGATTGAAAGATCAGAAAAGTACAGTACACATGGTCGAAAGTCGACAAAAGACTTTAACCCCGATTTAAATGGCAGATTTGAACAGGAATGTGTCTCTTGTTTTACCTGTGATCGTATCGACCAAAAAGCATCTCATTACCCAGTATAAACATGACAATAAACATGACATCAGATATGTTTTCATCGCAGACCTCTGTCTCATCTACGCTAGTCGTTCCCATGGTAAGCTTCAATAAACAAGTCTATGGTGCGCCATTATGCTGCGTTCACACTAGATGCGGAAGAAGAGTCAAGCGTGAGTGATTTACATGTTAAGTCAATGCAAACACGCGAATAGGCATCCTGCGGCGCGATACACGCGAAAGACGCAAATTGCGCGAATGGCGCAGCGTGGATGGCGCGATAAGCCTTGTTTATACTCGACGCGTCCGCTAGTTCGCTTGAGTGCGCGTGGAGAATCTGACGTCATCGCGGAGTTTGCGGAGGTTCGCTTTGAGTGCCGCGACATCATATCGGCTGGCGGTGCGCACGGCATTTTTTTAAACCCAAGCGAACAGTGCGCGCGGCGCCGCATCTGGTTTGAGTTGAAATGAACCACTTTGAAGAGATTTTGTCTGAAACAGGTACACCTGTACAGACATCTTTATGATCCGTGATGATAGAGATAACCTGATGAACAATAATTTTTGGCTAGAAATTGCAACAGCAGTGGGAAAGGGGGAAAGTTTTTGTTAAAAAGTTTGGAAAAACCTGAGGGATAGTCTGTTAAAGCCAAAAGAGGCCATGGCAAAGATACCAAGTGTATCCAGATACACAATTACAGAATTATGTTTTTCCACCATTTATAGGTTTTACACTGATGTAGATATTACAATTTTGAATTTAAAACAATTTAATAATTACAAAACTATAATTAAGGATCAAATTATTTCTTTGATAACTGGGAAAGAATATTTGAACCTATCAGCTACAATATACTGATGGCCTGTTTCTCTAGGCTTTATTGGTGATGATGGTCAGGAATGTTGGACTATTATTGCCTTTTTAGCATAATAAGAGGACAGAAACTAGCCAGACATAATGTGTGAATTGGGGAGCGGGCTAAATAAAAAAAAAAAAACATCTGTATTTTTAAGTAAGTGTGCTTTTTTTTGGCTTTTATTCTTGCCATAATAGAAATATATTTGTAGAGCATTTTCTCTCCTCATTGATATTTTATTAAACTTTGATAGGTAAAACTGTCCGAG